>VDFB02270651.1:539130412-539197926 GCA_007258455.2 Sequoia sempervirens | reverse complement strand
TAAGTTCAAAACTCTTAAATCTTGCGCAACATGGGACTACTCTCAAGCTTTGGGTATCCTATGGTGAGGGTAGACCTCCAGATTCATGGGTTGGCTCCCTTTGAATATATCTTTAAATACTAGTAATTTTGATGGGAAAAGGGAAAGAAGGAGGTGCTTGTAATTAAAACCTAATACTAATAGGTGATGCACCAAAAGGTAAAAACTTGACAATGCTATTGAAAATCACAAAACCAGTCAATTAATGAAGCTACACTATCTCACAACTCAGCTACACATGCTTGTAAAAGTGATTCTTATGAAAGGTTTTAGCTTTCTAATGTTCATAAAAAGGAAAACAATGGTGATTTCACAATTCTGATGCAAATACAATAACAAACACATTCACATACCTACACTCTAACATGATACCTCTTGCATCCAATATTGAAGGAATTATGATAAAATAAAGAACACAATATTGTAATCAAATCATCCACTAACAATATTGAAACCAAAAGAAAATTAAGGAAAAAACAAGCTTCTTTTATTGAAAATTAGGACTCTCTTGCATTACAAATCTATCAAAACTCATAAGGAATGAGTTAAAAAGTATGTATGCTACTGCAACAACAATGAACCAAAATCAGAACTAGAGAGAAAATATGAGAGAAGAAGAAGACTTATACAAAAGGCTCCAAGAATTCAAAATTTGAATTTTGGCTCAAAGACATGATGTGTTGTCAAAATTCCATCCTCTCCCTCAAATCAGGCATGTGATTGAAAGAAAACTCCTTCAAGTATGCATAAGGAATTGTCAATTTGAAAACAACTCCAAGGGTCATATGTAAATGAAAGCCCCTCCAAAATAGGGTTGTAACTGAAAGAAGCAAGGAGTTAGGTGCCTCAAATTTCTCCTTGATTGGAATTCCATCCATTTGGACTCTTAATTGAAGATGAAATCTCAATTAAGTGACAAAAAATCTTGATTTTTCTCCACATGTTGGCTAATCTCTTTAACCACCTCCTAGATATATGCAAAAGCTTTAAAGCTCTTAACAACTCCCTTTTGACTATCTCCTTAAAAATTACATCATAAGGCATCTTATTTTGCATTTCATAAATAACATTTATTTAAAGTGATTTATATTTTATCACTTAAATAAAGTTATATAATTTTTTTTAAATGCAAAAATAAAAGCCAAATACAAAAGGCTATGAGATAGTCACATACACAAGACTAATTTTGACTTAGTCTTATAAAGTGTACAAAAGAATTATAAGGCAAGAAAAATATGCCACAACTAAACATATGAATTAATTTTTTTCAAAAACTGAAGGCAAAAAGCCTTTACTCTTATCAAGCCTTCCTAGGGTTATCAAAACCCTAAAATGAATGATAGACAATTCATTTTCATTTCATTTCTTTTTGTTGCTCTTGAGAGGGCGCCACCATAAGAAAACCCTAGGCCGAGCTTTTCAGATGGAAATTTATGCCTTTATGTCATTTCTTTGTAGATTCTAGAGGTTTCATGCATGGTAAGTCTGATTTTTGTTAATAATTTGGCTTTTATTTTTAGTTTGAAGCGAAAAATGAACTCATTTGACCATGACCAAAGCATTTTATTTTTATTTTTATTTTTTTTCTGTGCTTTCATTTCTCTATTGATTCTTCATTTCATTGGCCGCCATGACTAGCTTTTGAGAAGGAAAAATGAGTGAAATCTCATGGCCTTTCATGTATCTTTCTGTAGAAACAACGAAGGTAAGTTTTCTACCATTAAATCTTGTAGTTGAGCTCCATACTTTTTCTTTATTTTTGTAAAAGTGCTTTATTTGAGCCCCATGAGAGTGTAAATATGCTTTTAAATTGAAAGAAATTGATACTTTTCTGTGTATTCTACCATATAAAGGCTGCCATGAGGGTTTTTGTGGGTGTTTATGGCCATGGGTTTTTAATGGTATTTTTTCCTTGAGCAACATACAACTTATAAGAATTGCTTGCAAAACATTCTCAAAAATTTGTTCAAAACTCTCTCATAACCAACAATAGCTAGACCATGCTTATGTGGAATTGACGCTTCTATCCTAGTTTTTGTTGTTGTTGTTACACTTCTCCCAACAAGAAATATGTGAATTTTTGTACCATAATATTGAATCTCTTCCATTTCTCGCTCAATAGAATTTATTTCTAGAAGCTTAAAAGCTAGAATAGTTATTTTATGAGTGGCATTTGATACATTCTCTATTATGACAATGATATTTTTTAGCTCATAAAAACTCTCAATGGTGTTTATGGTTGCTAAAGCAACTGTATAAATGAAAAAAATCCTCAAAGTCCTTTACTGGATTTGCTTTCATTAGAAAAATGAAATTCTCTTTTATATTCTAGCTTCTACATAAACATCTAGCTTATGCTCGTCCCATGTAATCTGTATAAGGCTCTAAACTCTGTGAAAAAATATCATGATGCTTCCCTGTTGTATTTGCATATATGTAATATTTGATAGTTCTGTTCAAACGAAGCTGCTTTTCTGTACATAATGTATTTATGTCTCTATTTTGTACTTAGCAATGACCTCCGTTTTAATATTCACAGGAAGCATAATTATTTTAGAGGACATTGTTTATTTGATATGGCATTTACTTCTCATTATGCGAAAGAACTAACTCATGATATTGCTTCACACACATATTGCTTCATACAGTGCTTGTCATAATATCTCATCACTACCACTGTATTTTGTCTTTTCTGTCACTGTGGTTCTTCTTTGTCTTATACACTTGGTGTTGTCTTTCCTTAAAGATATTTTGTGAAATTAATATGTATGCCTGTTCACTATCATTCTATGACCGTGTTGATATAATTAATTTTAGCATTGCATTTCCCTCTTAAATAAGCTCAATTGAGCTCATTATTTGACAACTCAACATGCTGGGCTCAACTCTTGTGGGAGCCACATTTCAACCCACATGTTGTATTTTGATAAATCACAACAACAACATTAATTTTCTTGTATTTGCACATGAAGCAAACAATTTAGATAAAAATAGTGATTTTGATGAGTCTCTCATGATTTGATCTGGCACTTTTGCATTTATATCTCTGACAATGACTGAGTTGATTTAATTTGACAATGGCTGCAAATTATATGTTTGTTGATGAAACATGTAGCTGGATTTCATGTTCTGAGCTCTAACAAAATCTCTATATCAACTGCAGGTGTATCTGGGACTTGGGAGCAAGAGGAACTGAAGATACTGAAGATCAAGCTGAAGATTAAAGAGTCAACCCTACATTATCCCTTAAGGCAATGACGAACCTGACCTCCTCCTATGTGTTTTTCCTTTAGTTGGTCTTCAAATGTATGTTTACATTCATTGTCAAATTAAATCAACCTAGTCATTCCCATGGCTTGTCTGGGATTACAGAAACATTGCTTTTAATAAATCAACTATTTCATAATATGGAATGACTTGTATATTCAGTTGAACTTGTTTTCAATTACACAATATGAAATAACTAAATAAAATTGTTCAAAGCACATGTTTTGTAAACAAGATGAATGATAATTTCTACATATCTTTCTCCAAAACTGTAATTCTTTTATGATAAGTGACAATAACATAAACTGCATAGAATAGTTCAGCTTCACAGAACATCCTCTAAATGTTTGTATTTCTAAATGAAATATGTTTGTTGCTTTGTCTGGATTGTTCAACAGCTCCACTATTACTATTGCATAATTCTGATAAATCAATTCTTAGAAAACCCTTCATTTAGAAAGCAAATGTTCATTGGATAGTCTATGCATCAAAATTTTGTATATCCCATGAAACAATTGCTCGTTAAAACTTCACTAATTTAAGCGGGAAGGTAAAAATTAGTAACATTTCTAGCGACCTTTTAGGGGTGCTTTCCTGCTAAACAAATAAGACCAGTTGCCTTACCTATCCATTGGGTATGGAGTCCATTTCTTCCTTTTTTATGACTCAAAAATTTAGTATAGAGCTCATTCACACTGTTGTAACTGTTTGTAACATTGCTTCAACTAATTATAGTTCCATTGATTAAACATGTGTTGTTCATGGCATTGAATTCTCCATTCTATGTTATGAATGATAGATGTCTACTTGATTGAACTATAATGATTAATAACAAAGTTTTTCCTTATTTCCCCCCAACAAAACTCAAAGCAAACTAACCAATTGTGAAAAACAACACTTAGGGAAAACAAAAGATACAACTAATCTATGTGCAGTAGCACTTATTTGAACACCTATAGTCTACTCAAATATGTACAAATTCAGATCATACCTCAAAAGCTATGCTTGAGGTGAATCCAATTCACTGGGATTGGCTCCACTTCACCATCCAACTTAGTCAACTAGAAAGCATTATGCTATTTATGCTTAGAAATAATGTAAGGCCCACTCCAAAATGCATCAAACTTGGAGTACTTTCCAGGTTTTCTTTTAATTTCATCCCACTTCAACACTATATCACCTTTTTGGAATATTCTTGGGGATGCCTTTTTATCAAATGACCTTTTCATTTGAGCTTGATGTTTCTCAATCCTCTTCATTGCTTCACCTCTAGTCTCCTCCAGCTCAATCAATTGAGCCAACCTTGCTGTCATAGGTTCTTCTTCAATCATGTCAAGCTGATTGACTAGATCAAGGGCTGGAAGTTCAAGGGATATAGGCAGCCTTGCCTTTTTTCCATACACAAGCATGTATGGTGATAGTCATGTTGATTTTTTGGTGTAATTCTATCAAACCACAAGGCTAATTTTAATTTGGTATGCCAAGCTTTCTGATTTCCTTCCATAGTTATTTTAATGATCCTTAGGAGGTTTTTATTTGGGACTCATCTTGTCCATTTCCTTGAGGATAGTAGTTAGAAGAAGTATTCAAAAAAATACCATTTCTAATAGCCTAATCAGATATCTTAGTTCCTATGAAAGCAAGTGCATTATCTTAAACTATTGATTTAGGAACTCCAAACCTGGTTATCAGCTCTTCATAAAAGTTCAGAACAACTGTCTCATTAGCCTCTTTAAGTGCCACAACCTCAATCCATTTTGTAAAGTAATCAGTGGCTGTGAGCACCCACTTATGGCCAACACTTGAAGGTGGATTTATGACTCCTATGAAGTCCAAACCCCACTTCATGAAGGGCTATTCAACTTTAATTGGCTACAATGGGAGGGCTGCTAACTTTTCTTTTCTTGCAAATATGGCACTCTTTACATTTCCTCACCCAAGAGTGTGCATCCTTGAACAAACTAGGCCAATAGTAGCCTCCTTTCATTATCTTAAGAGCTGTAGCTCTTGGTGAGAAATGTCCTTCAACTAATCCTTTATGAAACTCATGTAAAACTTTATCAACTTGATCAACCTCTATGCATCTTATCAAAACACCATGGAAATATTTTCTAAATAGAAAACCATTTAAGAGTACATAAGGTATAGACTGCAGCCTATAGTACCTTCTTTTTGATTTATTCAAACCAGGAGGGCACTCACCAATTAACAAAAAATGAGTCATTTCTTGCACCCAACCTGTAGAAGAAATAGGTATAGCTATTTGTTCTTCATCTCAAAGAGCTAGGACAACCTCCTCTTCTTTTTTTGTAATGTTGTTACTGTTACCAACAAGCTTGTCATAGAGTCCCTTGCCTCTAATCAGCTTAGTAACTTTGATCTCAACATCATATTCCATAAATTTAGTCACCCAACAAACTCTTTTACTGTTCAAGTCCTTACTCAGCAAAAATTCTTTAACTGAAGGGTGAGCAACCAACAACTTAATCTTATTGTTAGAAAGCATGTGTCTAAACTTTATTAAACTTCTAATCACAAGTACATACTTTTCGACAAAAAAGAATACTTAAGCTCATAATCTTTAAGTCCTTGAATGAAAAAGGCTAAAGGCTACTCTAAGCCATGATCATTCTCTTGAACTAACATAGCTGCTATACTATCAATGTTCCCATATGCATGCAATGTAAAATCCTTTGAAAAATCTAGGTTTAACAAAGTAGGAGTAGCTGCAAGTGCTTCTTTAATAAGCTCAAAAATCCTTTTTCCGTCCTTGGTCCAACTGAAAGGGACATTTTTCCTTAACATTAAAGTGAGAGGCATTAATAATTTAGCAACATTTGGAATAAACCTTCTAACGAAGTTGATCCTACCCAAGAAACTTTGCAGTCCCTTCTTGTGTGCTGGTAAAGGAAGAGAAAGGATGACACTTACCCTTTCAGGATCAATGGAGGTACCATGTTTGGATACAATGCATCCCAACAACTTACCTTCATGGACAAAAAACACACACTTCTTTGGGTTGAGAGATACACCAAATTCTCTGCACCTTTCAAAGATCATCTTCAAGTGAGTGAAGTGTTCATTTGAATTTTTTGAAAAAATAGTTAAGTCATCCAAATAAACCAACACTATTTTATACATTAAACCTTTGAAAGCCATGCCCATAGCTCTCTGAAAAGTAGCCCCAGCATTAGAAAATCCAATTGGCATCTTCTTGTAAGCCATTGTGCCCCATTTAGTTGTAAATATTGTTTTAAATGGATCCTCTTAACTAAAATTTGATTGTATCCTTAGAAGCCATCTAATAAAGAAAACCTCTTAGAACCTAAAACAACTTGAAGGATTTGTTCCATAGAAGGAAAAGGGTAACTTTCAGAGAAGCTCTATTAAGGTCTCAAAAATCAACAAAAAGTGTGATTTCACCATTTTTCTTTGTCACTAGAACAAGATTGGATACCCAAGAGGTATGTTTGATTGTAAATATAATGCTTCTCGCAATGAGTTTATTCAATTTTTTGATCATGAGGTGCTCAAGCTTGGGGTTAAGTGGCCTCTGTTTTTGTCTTACAGGCTTGGCATTAGGCTCAAGCTCAATAGTATGTTGGGCAATGACAGGATCAAAGCCTTTCAAATCTGAATATTTCCATGCAAAGATATCACTGAACTCTTGACAAAGTAAAACAAATGCATGCCTTTCCTCTAATGTGCATATCTTGCCAAGCTTCAAAAGCTTATCCTTGAAAATTTGAACATCTTGATAATGATCTTCCTTGATATGAAAATTGGGTTTTTCCTTTCTTACTTGATCATAAGCATTGAAGATTGACTCCAATGTCACTAAGCCTTTGGGTAATTTTTTTGTTTTCAGCTGTATGATTTGATCTTCATACTGATGTTTGAATTTCTGCTAATTATCATTTGAGAATTCTTCCTCTTCTCTCAAGAAGTTTATGATCTATTGATCACTGTCAAAGATTTGAAAATGCTCATTATTGCTAGGAATAGAATATCTAACAAGAACTTTAACATACTATTATTCCCTAGTATTGCTGATGTTATTAGGAATATCATATTGAGCTCCTATGGCAGCTAATCTATTAGCATGATTATTCTCAATTATGGGAATAGACAACAAATTAAAAGCTTGAAAATATTCAATAAGATCCCATATGCTATGCTTATAAGACTTCAAAAGATCATTTTTGGTAGTATGGAGACCTCTTACTTGATTAACAATCAATTCTGTATCACCAAATACTTGTAAATAGCAATACCTCTCTTTTTTTCCCATTGGAGACCATGAATCAGAGCTTCATACTCAGTTGTATTATTAGTGCACCTGAATGTGAATCTATATGCTGAATAATACTTGTAACCACTAGGAGAAATGAACATGAAACCTCCTCCAACACCATTCTTACTCCTTGAACCATCAAAAAACATCTTCCAAACCTCATTTGTTTGCTGATTGGACTATTGTTCAACAATTTTTACCAAATTAGGCATGAAAGAATCAGATTCATGCATCAAATAATTTCCCAAAATTACCTCTTCATGTTGTTCATTTGAAACATTATGGAAATTCTCAGCTGCCCACTCATCTAGAAGGACATCAAAAATATCTTCAACCTGTGTCTTCATCTCATTAGCTGCAAGAACCTCTTTATGATCAAAAAGAGTACAATTAACAACAGCTGATGCATTGATAACACTTGGGTTATAGGGCTCAATGTGAACTTTAGCAATAGGTTCTGATTTGATAGTGACCTCGGTGCCATACCTAGTTCTAAAAAGAATATGAGACCAATTAGAAGACAAGTATCCTCTGATTTTAGCTGTGAAATCTCATGACAGACATATGGAAAAATACAAAGGCAACTCAATGACAAATTTCTTGAGGTATAGAGAAGTTTGGACATGTGTGTAAGGTCAAACTCAAATTTTTGATAAATCCTATAGTTTGAACAACATTACCATCTAGTTGAACTACCCCCTTTTCTAGTGGTTCATACTCTATTCCCAGCTTATCAACAATTTGTTTGGGCTTTACAGAGCTATTGGCCCTTGAGTCGAACATACAATTATGTACCAAATGTTGGCCAATGATTAAAGTTACATAAAAAAGAGGTGGTTTAACTACATTGGTACGCTATTCCTTCTTTTGCAAATAATTTTCAAGTGTAATCTTTGAGGATTGTTGGTTAGACACCTCATTTAAAGAAAACTTTGACAATGCTTCATGCAATAAATATTTTTTCCCAGGAAGAGCTAAAAATTCCCACATAGAAACACTAACATGTGTTTTCCTCATATGATCTAAAATATTGAAATTACTAGTACTAACCTTTTGCTGTCCTTAAGAACAACATATCCTTGTGCTTGTGTTGATTGAATTGGTGCTTTAGGCTGATCTTTGACAACAACAGGTTGTACTTTTGGTAGAACCTAAATATTCTATGAAGAAGGCCTTGCTTGGCCTTGTAAACTTGTAAATGATTGATTTATGTCCTTATAAGCCTACTGCCCCAAGTCAAAAACCCTTTTATTAGATCTTGTATTAGCTGCTATAGGAGTATTTGACTGATTTTGTGTATTATTCACCCCACAAAACTCCTCACCTTGTTAGTTCATCAAGGAAACATCCGGTTTTCCTTGTCCATATGAGCAAATTGTTGTTCATGAACCTCTTGTGATGAATCAACATTGTTCTACCCCATTAAAGCTTGATTCAACATGCCATTAGAATACATAGACTGGTTATGTGGTTGATTACAAGGAAAACACTATTGGCAACACAAGGGAAAACAACTGAGAGGGGGGGTGAATCACTTGTCACAGAAATTCAAAACTTATTCAACTTATTAACCTTACTCTTAGATCTGATCAATAACCATGAAAACATAAATCAACAACACACATAACACCAAGATATTTTATGTGGAAACCCTGTTAGGGAAAAAACCGCGGTGGTTAATCCATAATATCATACCCTATTAAAAGTATAAAGAATAATATGTGGAATGCACATGCATTTAGGCGCACTGCCTAGAGCTCACTGCTCAATCACAGAAAGGATTACTGCCCAAAAGAAGACACATTGTCTTACAAAAGATTTGGATTACATCCATAGGAATTTGAATTGAGAAAATAACATCTGCTAATGCCTAATTATAGTTTCAGTTAAGCACATGAACACTTCTTCACACTCTACTCACTCTTCTTCACACTTTTCTTATGCCTTCGAATGATCTGAACATTATTCACACATAGGACTCACACACTTCTCACACTCATGCCTTCAAATGATAAAAAAATCACTCATATATATCCGCAACAAGAAATTACATCGCTACATATCAGCCTCAATGAAATAATAAAATGAATGCAAATTGTTGGCCCAAAACATTAAATAAATTTCAATGCAAATCAACCAAGGTCAGCCACAACATAGTGAAGACCCAAAATAAAATATTCAAACACTAGCCACCTTCAAAAAATATTCCTCGAAGATCTACAACACGCTACAACACCCTATCGACCAAGAACATGAAAAACATGAACATGCAAGAGAAAATATCAAATCACGAGCACAATGATCAATGCAAATGTGCAACACAGATATAGCACAATCTAGAAACATCCACAAACATCATGAATCAATAGAGAAGAATCTGCAACAACTGAACTTACTAAAATCTCATCATCTTCATTTAGGAACACCAAGTAAAGAAACAAAATGACTATTAGAATACAACTGCTCATAACTCAATCAAATCTTCACATGGATCTCTGAAACTTAACATGGATAAATTAGATATACTCGACAAGAAACTATTTAATCCACAACCTCTGATCATCAACGTACTGAACTAACCAGCAAACTGAACTTCACTTCACCACTGACAACCTACAACTTATTTCATTACAATTTTTTCAATATCCTCGACATATACAACTTCTAAGACATTAATTCCAATAGTGTTGACATCAATGACAACCACATATCAACAACACAACCACAACATCCAAAAATATCCCCCTTTGCCATTGATGGCAACACATGATGTGAAAAACACCATCAATGCAACTATCTTTAGCACTTACTCCCCCTTAGGTTCTGACTCTTTTCTCCTCAACTCTTTTACACAACTCTTCTCCCCACATGACTCTTCTCAGATATTTCACATTTTTTCACATGACTCTTCTCCCCCTTTGATATCAATGACAAAGATCTATTTTCTCCACACAAGCTCTGAACCACATATCTGAACATTTGACTACTCCCCCTGAGTAGCAACCACCACAACATCAATCTAGATCAAGATATGACTATGAAATGCACTAATTGATGCAAGTCAATGCATCTTAGTTCTGATTAGGAGGGGTAATCACCTCTAGATTCCCTTTGAGATACTCAAAAGTATCCTTAGGAAATGACTTTGGAAAGATATTTGCAATCTGTTCCTTAGTAGGAACATACTCCAATCTAACTTCCTTTTTACTCACCTTCTCTCTCAAAAAGTGAAACTTGATAGATATATGATTGGTCTTTGAATGCAACACCATATTCTTAGAAATGTTAATTGCACTTGAATTATCACAGAATATAGCAATGGGTTTATCATACACAACTCTAATATCTTTCAACATTTGCTTCATCTATAATACTTGAGTACAATTGTTAGCAACAACAATGTATTATGCCTTTGCAGTAGATAAAGAAATGTCATTCCGCTTCTTACTTAAACATGAAATCAACTTCTTACCCAAGAAAAATGCACCACCACTAGTACTCTTTCTGTCATCCACATCACCTTCCCAATCAACATCAGTAAAAGCACTCAAAGTAAGATCATCATCTTTAGGATACCATAGGCCAAAAACAACTGTCCCCTTCAAGTATCTAAAAATACTCTTCACAACAGTTACATGAGATTCCTTAGGATCAGCTTGAAATCTTGTAGCAATGCATACAACATTCATGATATCAGGTCTAGTTTGAGTCAAATAAAGAAATCCACCAATCATCGATCTGTATCTAGTTTGATTTTCTTTTGAAGAATAATCATCTTGTGTCAACTTGCATTCGGCCACCATAGGTGTACCAACTGGCTTTGAATCTTCCATACCAAACTTATTTAGCAATTCCTTCACATAATTGGAATGAGATATGAAGATCCCTTTATCTAACTGAGTAATTTGCAATTCCAAAAATAATTTCATCTCACCAATCATAGACATCTCAAACTCATTCTGCATCTCATCAACAAACTTCATGCACAAAATCATCTCCTCCAAAAATAATACCATCGACAAAGAGTGCAACAATAAAATCTTTATTATGATCAATCTTGAAATAAAAATTACTATCAACAGTACCTTTATTGAATCCAAGCTTTAGTAAATAATTTTCCAATCTGGCATACCATTCTCTTGGGGCTTGCTTAAGTCCATACAATGCTTTCTTCAACCAAAAAACCATATCTCCCTGATTAGTCAATTGAAATCCATTAGGTTGCTCAACATACACTTCTTCTTCTAGTTCGCCATTTATAAATACTAACTTGACATCCATTTGATAAAAAATTTAGTTTTTGTAAGCAACATAAGCAAGAAATAGTTTCACAGCTTCAATCCTAGCAATAGGGGAAAAAGTTTCTTCAAAGTCAATTCCTTCCATCTGGGAATATCCTTTACACACCAATCTTGCTTTGTTTCTAAGAATTTCACCTTGCTCATTCAACTTGTTTTTAAAAACCCATTTAGTTCCAATTACATTTTTGTCACTAGGTCTAGGAACAAGAATCCATGTATTATTCTTCTCAATTTGTTGTAGTTCTTCTTTCATTGCTTCCACCCAATTTTCATCTTTGCATGCTTCATTCACACTATTAGGATCAATCTTTGAAATCAAACAATATTCTTCTGCAATTTTTCTCCTAGTCTGAACACCTTTATTTTTATCACCTATAATCTGATCTTCTGAATGATTTGGTATTACATACTTTGGAGTCTTAGGATGTTCTTGAACTTTTGGCTCTTGTGATCTCTCTTATGCACTTTCACTAGTTCCTTCCTCTTGATTTTCTTGATTCACCAGAATGATCTGGACTTGATTTTGAGTGTAAAATTTCTTTCCTGTGACTGAACTGTTATTCTAATAATTTGAATCATATCCATAGGTTCTAGATGGTCTAGCTATGTCTTCATCAAACTTGACATTTTCACTTTCAACTACTTTCCTCAATCTTTTGTTGTAGCACCAGTAGGCCTTACTCTTAGTAGAATAACCAATAAAGATTCCTTCATCAATCCTAGCATCAAACTTTCCTATATATTCATCTCTTATGATATAGCATTGACTCACAAATTTTTGAAATATCTAACAGTATGCTTATGACCAATCCATAGCTCAAAAGGGGTTTTACTAGTATCACCTTTAACTTGTACCCGATCGGGGATGTAAACAATAGTACTCACAACTTCTCTCCAGTAGATATGAGAAACATTTCCTTCCAGTATCATAGTCCTAGCAACATCTTGAACTGTCCTATTCTTCCTTTCCACAACTCCATTTTTCTAAGGGGTCCGTGGGGTAGATAATTTTCTGTTTATCCCATGCACTTCACAAAAAGAATTAAACTCATGGGAAGTGAATTCACCACCTCTATCTGATCTCAAACATTTAATCTTCAGACCTATCTTTGTCTCAACCATAGCCTTAAAAATATTAATTTTCTCTATAGCTTCAAATTTCTCCCTTATGAAAGTAACCCACATTAATATAGAGTAATCATCAATAAGTAACATGAAGTACCTTTCTCCTTGTAAACTTCTAACTCTAGAAGGACCACACAAATCAGTATGAACAAGCTCCAACACTTCTTTTGAACAATTTTGTTTTCTCTGAAATGATATTCTAGTTTGCTTCCCTAACTAACATTCCTTGCATATAGTATTAGTAGGCTTTACCAACTTAGAAATATCTCTCACTGCCTAAGTAGAAATTATCTTGATAATATTATCAAAGTTTACATGACACATTCTCCTATGCCACAACCAACTTTCATCGACTTGAGCAATCAAACAAATTTTACTAGAAACATTCAGGTGAAAGATATTTCCTTTTGTTTTTGTACCTGAAGCAATCACATTTCAAAAACTACCCAATATTCTACACTTTCCATTCTTGAATTGAAGATTGTATCCCTTGTCAACCATCTTTCTAACACTTAAGATATTATGCTTCAAACCTTCCACATATAGAACATCATCAGTATTATTTTTTCCATCAAGAGAAATGGATCCTCTGCCACAGATTACACCAGCTTTGTCATCACCAAATTTTACAACACCACCATCATACTTTTCCAGGCTCACAAATTTACTTTTATCACCTGTCATGTGATGAGAGCATCCATTGTCAATCACCCATTCATTTTTCTCTTCAACTTGAGCAACTAGGGATTTCTCCACATTTGAGCAACTAACAAATTTAGTAGGGGTTGGATCATTTTCCTTGATAGCAATAAATACCCATTCATCTTCACTTGCATTCCCTTTATCAGATTCATCATCTGTCACACCTTCATCAACATTATAATAGCACTTTCTTTGAAATCTAGGCTTGTTAGGTCTTGGCTTAAGGACTCTTTCTAGACACCTTGATGCAAAATGACCTATCTTATTGCAAGAAAAACATTTAATAGGTAATTTCCCTTTATACTTACCTTCTCCTCTGGCTTCTCTCTTGACAATAAGTGCCTCAATCTCCTCTAGCTTTCTCTCCTCTTCTTCAATATCTCTCATTTCCTCCTCATACTTGAATACATTTCTAGAAGAAATTTCTCCTGGATCATATCTCTGTTTATCTCTTCCAGAAGTAGTGGCCTTGAATGCAGATTGTATCAACATGTCTCTGGTTACATTTGTTACAGTCTAGAGCTCCTCAATAGCAATAGGTTTGAGTTTGTATGCAACAGGAAAGGATCTAAGCACTTTAGCAACAATCTCTAATTCTTCCAACTATCCACTAGCACATCTAATACCACACACAAGTTCATTCACTCTTTGCATGAAAGTAGTAATGCTCTCATGATCACCCATTCTCAATATTTCATATTTTCCTTTCAAACTTTGTAACTTAGCAATCTTCACATTAGAATCACCTTCATACAAAGTTTCCAACTTTTTCCAGATCTCATAAGCAGTCTTCAGATCCATAACATTTTTCATCTTAGAATCAGTCAAAGCACTCAACAATGCTTCCTTAGCCCTGATATTGTACTCAATGTCCCTAATCTCAACAGTAGTAGTAGGACCATTATGAGGAATAACATACCTATTGCTTGTAATACTCCAGAAGGGTTCACCAATGCATCTTAGATGGCACTCCACTCGAGTCTTCCATAGAGAATAATTTGTTCCATCAAATCTCAGACTATCCTTCTTGTATGTTGCCATCTTGAATCACCTCAAGCTATCAAAATTCTTCCAAGGAACTTGCTCTGATACCAATTTTTGGAAACACAAGGGAAAACAACTGAAAGGGGGGGTGAATCAGTTGTCACAAAAATTCAAAACTTATTCAACTTATTAACCTTATTCTTAGATCTAATCAATAACCATGAAAGCATAAATCAACAACACATCAGAAACACACATAACACCAAGATTTTTTTATGTGGAAACCCTGTTAGGGGAAAAACCACGGTGGAGGTTAGTTCACAAGATTATACCCTGTTAAAAGTATAAAGAATAATATGAGGAATGCACATGCATTTAGGTGCACTACCTAGAGCTCACTGCTCAATTACAAAAAGGCTTACTGCCCAAAAGAAGACACATTGGCTTACAAAATATTTGGATTACATCCACATGAATTTGAACTAAGAAAATAGCATCTGCTAATGCCTGATTAAAGTTCCAGATAAGCACATGAACACTTCTTCACACTCTGCTCACTCTTCTTCACACTCTGCTTCTTCCTTCGAATGATCTAAAAATTATTCACATACAGGACTCACACACTTCTCACACTCATGCCTTCAAATGATAAAACAATTTCTCATATATATCCACAACAAGAAATTACATCGCTACATGTCAACCTCAATGAAATAATAATATGAGTGCAAACTGTCGGCCTAAAAAATTAAATGAATTTCAATGTGAATTAACCAAGGTCGGCCACAACATAGTGAATACCCAAAATAAAATATTCAAACATGAACCACCTTCAAAAATTATTCCTCAAAGATCCACAACACGCTACAACACCCTATTAGCCAAGAACATGAAAAACATGAACATGCAAGAGAAAATATTGAATCACAAGAACAACAATCAATGCAGACATGCAACATAGATAAAGCATGATCTAGAAACATCCACAAACATCATGAATCACCAAAGAAGCATCCAAAACAACTAAAATTACTAAAATATCATCAGTTTCATTCAAGAACACCAACTAAAGCAACAAAATGATTGTTAGAATACAACTGCTCATAACATCTTCACGCAGATCTCTGAAACTTAACATGGATAAACTAGATATACTCAACAAGAAACCATTTAATCAATAACCTCTTATCATCAACGTACTGAACTAACCAATAGAATGACCTTCACTTCACCACTATCAACCTGTAAATTATTTCATTACAATTTTCTCAATATCCTCGACATATACAATTTCTAAGACATTAATGCCAATAGTGTTGACATCAATGACAACCACATATCAATAACACAACCACAACATCCAAAAACACCACTCATAATCAACCATTTTGAACAGGTACCACATCCCTAGAAGAACTAGGTGCATTGAGGTTATAAGGCTAAAAAGGCCTTTGATTGAAATTCCTCCTTTGAATTTGAGGATTAGCTTGGTATGAAGCTTGATAAGGTGGCTGGTAATGCTTCTTTTTGATACTGACTAATTCATTACCAAAAGTTTGCAATTTTTTTTGAATATTATCATTTTGCTCCTTAATACTTATCAGCTCTTGGGATTGATTTGAGACAACATTCTCTTGAGCTACAACTTGGTTATTAAATGCTGGAAATGAAGGGACAACTATAGTAGGTGGTAAAATAGGGACAATTGGCTATACCTCAGCAAAAAATGGCATTGGAGGCCTAGGTGCTAACTCTCTAGCTTGAATCAAACTATTCTCAACCCTTATAACAACATCAAATGCTGCTGGTAATGAAATCCCATCCATAGACTGTATTAAAAGTGCAATATCACTATTCAAAGATTTGAGATAAAACAAATATGCATAATCATTTGAAGGTTTTACCGAGGCTAGAATTCTATTCCAGGTCTTCTTGAAGTGGTAATTGAAGTCCACCAAGTGTTCATGTGGAGCTCTTTTGATGGTAGTGAGCTGCTCCACCAGTGAAAGATGATCTGACTTGTCTTCGAATTGCTTATTCAGCTACTCTCCTAGCTGATCCCAGGTTGCAATTGAATTAATTGCAAGGCCTCTGAAGCATTGGAGGGATTTACCCTTGAGAGAAGCTACCAAGAGCCTTACCGCAATATTTTTCTTAGTAATATGAAGCAATCCACACAACAAGGCCACATCTCTAATGTGTTCTATGGCTGTTGTATGGTCCTCTCCAGTGAAAAAGGGCAGACTCTTAAGGGCTGTTGCTGGTATATCATTATGTTGAGCAAGATCCAAGGGACTTCCTTGATAAAATGACACAAAAGGTTGATTCCTAAGTGGCGGATCATGAGCCATAGTAACTCTTGAATGACTAACGCTGCTTGAAGAACTACTAGAAATAGTGGAACTTGCTGATATTTGAATTGAAAATTTTGAAAATAGAGGATTGCTATAAGTTGAAACTGAATTTACTGCATTCTTAATTACCCTAGTACTTCTTGATGGTAGCTCAGAATGCTCAACAGGATTTTCACTTTGTCTGCTTTGATACTTTCTCATAAGCTTTAATCACTGAAACTGCTAAAACCAAAGCCTTGGAGTCACCAAGTGTGAAAATTTTCTTTCTAGAAGATTGAAATATTGTTGCTGAAACCAAAACAACAGTGCATTGAAGCTCTTTTTGAACTGAATAATCAACTCAATGTCCCACTGGGCGTATCAAAAACTGTTGTCACAGGGATTTGCACCTGACACTAAGTTCAAAACTCTTAAATCTCGTGCAACATGGGACTACTCTCAGGATGTGGGTAACCTATGGTGAGGGTAGACCTCTAGATTCATGGGCTGGCTCCCTTTGAATATATCTTTAAATACTTGGTGATTCTGATGGGAAAAAGGGAAAGAAGGAGGTGCTTGTAATTAAAACCTAATACTAACAGGTGATACACTAAAAGGTAAAACTTGACAATGCTATTGAAAATCACAAAAAATAGTCAATTAAAGAAGCTACATTATCTCACTACTTAGCTACACATGCTTGCAAAAGTGATTCTTATAAAAGGTTTTAGCTTTCTGATGTTCATTAAAAGGAAAAAAATGGTGTTTTCACAATTCTGATGCTACAGAATAACAAACACATTCACATACCTACACTATAACATGATACCTCTTGCATGCAATATTGAAGGAATTCTAATAAAATAAAGAACACAATATTTTAATCAAATAATCCACTAACAATAATAAAACTAGAAGAAAATTGAGGGGGAAACAAGCTTCTTTTATTGAAAATTAGGACTCTCTTGCATTACAAATCTATCAAAACTAATAAGGAATGAGTTACAAAGTATGTATGTTGTTGCAACAACAATGAACCAAACTCAGAACTAGAGAGAAAAGATGAGAGAATTAAGAAGACTTATACAAAAGGCTCCAAGAATTTAAAATTTGAATTTTGGCTCCAAGACATGATGTGTTGTCAAAATTCCATCCTCTCCCTCAAATCAAGCATATGACTGAAAGAAAACTCCTCCAAGTATGCATAAGGAATCATCAATTTGAAAACAACTCCAAGCGTCATATGTAACTGAAAACCCCTCCAAAATAGGGTTGTAACTGAAAGAATCAAGGAGTTAGGTGCCTCAAATTGCTCCTTGATTGAAACTCCATCCATTTGGACTCTTAATTGAAGATGAACTCTCAATTAAGTGACGAAAAATATTGATTTTGCTCCACATGTTGGCTAATCTCTTTAACCACCTCCTAGATATATGCAAAAGCTTTAAAGCTCTTAACAAATCCCTTTTGACTATCTCCTTGAAAATTACATCATAAGGCATCTTATTTTGCATTTCATAAATAACATTTATTTAAAGTGATTTATATTTTATCACTTAAATAAAGTTATACAATTTGTTTTAAATGCAAAAATAAAAGCCAAATACAAAAGGCTATGAGATAGTCACATACACAAGACTAATTTTGTCTTAGTCTTATAAAGTGTACAAAAGGAATTATAAGGCAAGAAAAATATGCCATGGCTAAACATATGAATTAATTTTTTTCAAAAACTAAAGGGAAAAATCCTTTACTCTTATAGAGCCTTCCTAGGGTTATCAAAACCCTAAAATGAATGATAGACAATTCATTTACATTTCATTTCTCCTTGCTGCTCTTGAGAGGGCCCCACCATAAGAAAACCCTAGGCTAAGCTTTTCAAATGGAAATTTCTGCCTTTATGTTGTTTCTTTGCAGATATGGAGGTTTCATGCATGGTAAGTCTAATTTTTGTTAAGAATTTGGCTTTTACTTTCAGTTTGAAGCCAAAAATGAACTCATTTGGTTGTGGCCAAAGCATTTTCTGATTATTTTTTTTCTATGCTTTCATTTCTCTATTGATTCCTTCATTTCATTGGCCGCCATGACTAGCTTTCGAGAAGGAAAAATGAGTGAAATCCAACGGCCTTTCATTTATCTCTCTAAGAAACAAAGAAGGTAATTTTTCTATCATTAAATCTTGTATTTGAGCTCCATACTTTTTCTTTATTTCTGTAAAAGTGCTCTATTTGAGCCCCATGAGAGTGTAAATCTTCTTTTAAACTGAAAGAAATTGATACTTTTCTGTGTATTCTGCCATATAAAGGCCACCATGAAAGTTTTTGTGGTTGTTTATGGCCATGGGTTTTTAATGGTATTTTTTCCTTGAGCAACATACAACTTATAAGAACTCCCTTTAAAACATTCTCAAAAATTTGTTCAAAACCCTCTCGTAACCAGCAATAGCTGGACCATGCTTGTGTGGAATTGATGCTCCTATCCTGGTTTTTGTTGATGTTATACTTCTCCCAACAAGAAATATGTGAATTTTTGTAGCATAATCTTGAATCTCTTCCATTTCCCACTCAGCAGATTCTATTTCTGGAAGCTTAAAAGCTACATTAGTTATTTTATGAGTGACATTTGATACATTCTCTATTATAATAATGATCTTCTTCAGCTAAAAAAAACTCTCAATGGTGTTTATGGTTGCTAAAGCCAATATATAAATAAAAAAAATCCTCAAAGTCCTTTACGGGATTTGCTTTCATTAGAAAAATGAAATTCTCTTTTATATTCTAGCTTCTACATAAACATCTAGCTTATGCTCGGCCCTTGTAATCTGTTTAAGTCTCTGAACTCTATGACAGAATATCATGATGCTTCCCTATTGTATATGCATATATGTAATATTTGATAGTTCTATTCAAATGAAGCTATTTTTTTGTACATAATGTATTTCTGTCTCTATTCTGTACTTAGCAATGACCTCCATTTTAATATTCACAGGAAGCATAATTATTTTAGAGGACATTGTTTATTTGATATGGCATTTACTTCTCATTATGCAAAAGAACTAACTCATAATATTGCTTCACATGCATATTGCTTCATATAGTGCTTGTCATAATATCTCATCATTACCACTGTGTTTTGTCTTTTTGTCACCGTGGTTCTTCTTTGTCTTTTACACTTGGTGCTGTTTTGCCTCAAAGATATTTTGTGAACTTAATATGTATGCCTGTTCACTATCATTCCATGACCGTGTTGATATAATGAATTTTAACATTGCATTTCCCTCTTAAATAAGCTCAATTGAGCTCATTATTTGACAACTCAACATGCCAAGCTCAACCCTTGTCAGAGCCACATTTCAACCCACATGTTGTAGTTTGATAAATGACAACAAAAACATTAATTTTCCTGTATCTGCACATGAAGCAAACAAGTTAGATAAAAACAGTGAATTTGATGATTCTCTGATGATTTGATGTGACACTTTTGCATTTATATCTCTGACAATGACTGAGTTGATTTAATTTGATAATGGCTGCAAATTATGTCTGTTGATGAAACATGTAGTTGGATTTCATGCCTTGAGCTCTAACAAAATCTCTAAATCAATTGCAAGTGTATTTGGAACTTGGGAGCAAGAGGAACATGATCCCTACTTCTGCCCTTAAGGCAATGACGAACATGACCTCCTCCTATGTGTTTTTCCTTTAGTTTATCTTTAGATGTATGGTTTACATTCATTCTCGAATTAAATCAACCTAGTCATTCCCACGGCTTGTGTGGGATTACAAAAACATTGCTTTTAATAAATCAACTATTTTATAATACGTAATGACTTGTGTATTCAGTTGAACTTGTTTTCAATTACACAATATGAAATAACTAAATAAAATTGTTCAAAGCACATGTTTTGTGATCAAGATGAATGATAACTTCTACATATTTTGCTCCAAAACTACAATTATTTTCTGATAAACAACAGTAACATAAACTGCATTAAATAGTTTAGCTTCACATAACATCCTCTGAATGTTTGTTTTCTAAATGAAGTCTGTTTGTTGCTTTGTCCAGATTGTTCAACAGTTCAACAGTTCCACTTTTACTATTACATAATTCTGATAAATCAATTCTTAGAAAACCCTTCATTCAAAAATTAAATGTTCATTGGATGGTCTATGCATAAAAAAAAAATTATACCCCATGAAACAATTGCCCATTAAAACTTCACTAATTTAAGCGGGAAGCTAAAAACTAGTAACTATTGGATTGAACAGCATAAAATGGTACATGTTTTTTTGTGTAGGAGACAAGTCACATCCACAAACATGGGAGATCTATGCAAAATTTGAGAAATTGGCTTGGCAAATAAAGGTAGCAAGGTATTTCCAGATTCAAGACTTTTACTCAATGTTGTGGAATAGAAGGAAAAAGAATAATTTAATTTCCACCATAGTGAAAAGTTAGCAATTGCATTTGGTTTGTTAAACATGGCCCCTGGTACATCTATTAGAGTTGTTAAGAATCTTCGAGTATGTTATGATTTTCACACTACATCTAAATTCATCTCCAATATTATTTCAAGAGAAATTGTTCTAAGAGATGTGAACCATTTCCATCATTTTAAACAAGGAAAATGTTCTTGTGGAGAATATTGGTGATGCTCAATGAAGAAATCTAAAAAATAGGCATAACAAGAGGGATTTTTTTGTCATATGTGCAAGAGAGGGGACCAACCGCGTCAAGGCTCCAGGTCACAGAGAGCCAAGAGTAGAGGGATGCCCTAACTTACCTCACTCTAAAGGGGTGTTTTAGATAGGTATCGAGAATGATGAGGACTATAGAGTACTTCAATCACCCTTCAGACCCAAAATACAAGTTTGGTCTAGGTAATCTAGTTTTTGGAGTCAATACTATACCTCAGACAACTCTCTATCTAAGGATAACATCGCAGTTCTAGGATGACAGTGCGATGTGTTGGTGTCTCTCGGGCATGCTAGTGTATGTACGACTAAAGGACAAAAAGTACAATATAAACTACCAAAAAACAAAATAACATCCTAGCTAGTTATTCTTAAACAAACAAAACTGGACATTAAATTACAAAAAATACAAACTAAGATGATAAGGTAGATAGATGAAAGCAAGAGTGATGAAAATGATCTGACCAAGGCACCAGTTTGCCAACTAGCTCCAAATGTACATTCACCTACACACAAGAAAGAGGGGAAAATGTTGGGGATGTATAGAGGTCTACCTCAGTCAAACCCCCATTTTGGTGTTTCCACCTCCATACATAGCCATAATAGAAAAGAGATAGAAATATGTGATAAAGAAGTAAAGAAAGTAGAGAATGCAATAAACTCTATAAAACAGTAAAATTCTACTCAACCAAATTACAAAGGAG
This sequence comes from Sequoia sempervirens, assembly GCA_007258455.2. Taxonomy (NCBI): domain Eukaryota; kingdom Viridiplantae; phylum Streptophyta; class Pinopsida; order Cupressales; family Cupressaceae; genus Sequoia; species Sequoia sempervirens. Next base: position 539,175,483 of record VDFB02270651.1, on the reverse strand, counting down.
AGGAGTGAAACGTTGCCACTTCCACCCAAAAGCTCACTAGCCAATGGAGGAGAATACAAACTTGGAAAGGTCACCATAGCCTCAATTGTGATGAAAGGAGGTCACACAAGACTCCAAGCTCACGCTGTTATGGCTCTCTTCACACTTTCTATGTGGAGTTGATGGAGTACTGCTATTGCAATGGAGTGTTGAAGTATTGCTTGAGAGTGAGGTGAATGCTAGAGAGTGAAATGAAGTGCTTAGAAGATGTAAAGAGATGGATTGAATGAAGAATGGATGAATTTTAAGGAAGAATGAGAGAGAATAAGTCATTTTTGGGTCGGTTGGTTAAAGAGGGACATTACAATTCATCCCCAATCGGGAGTGTAATGCCTCTACCAACTTTAGATGCAAGAATGTGTTAGGGATGACAGTGCGTCGCGCGTGCGTCTGGTGCAAGAGCACCTAGGCTAACCTCCATTTTGTTAATTGTCAATTTTGGCTTGTATCTGACCTTAGCCAAGTTAGGGTAATAGTGTGTTTATTTTGGACCTTAGAAGGTCTTGTTTGTGCGCGGACTAGGTGAGTTAGTCACTAGGACTAAGGTCACCATAGTTTAATCATTGTTGTTAATATTTGCTTTAATTAGCTTAGTAGCTTGGATTGAAAGTTGAGCCTTAAATGTGTTCTAAACACATCTATGTTGTTAGAAGATACCAAGAGGCATTTAAGGGAGTTGGTTGCTCGGAATCTAGGAGGTAGAGGTCCTAGGAGTTTGGAAGAAGGCATAATGGGAAGTTGTAAAAAGTTGTTGCAAAGTTGCATGACAACATTTGTCAGGTTGCATGCAACTTAGTTGTCTTGGATCCCCTAAAAGGTAGGAGTGTGGGATTGACCAACATCCCTTGAAACATGGAAAAAGGCATCTATGTAAGGTAATGGCTCGAAGGCAAGCAATTAGTCTATTGTAATCAAGTTTTTGTTTTGTGTGAATAGAGAGAAGTCTGCAATTTTTGAGTTTACCATGTGTTTTGAAGAAAGAGTGATATCAAGTGGATTGTATATATTGATTTGGCTTTAGATTTGTGTTCATAAAGTAGTCTTGAGAAATTTCCATTTTGTAATCAAGTTGTTTTGAGTTGATTTGGTGCTTTGAATTCAATAGTTAAGGTTTAGAGGGTCTTCTTGTTTTGTTTTGACTAGATAGTCTTTTCATGGCTCCCCCATAAAGTCTAGCCACGGGAACTTCCTGAGATTAGATGGATATGATAGGGGAGCCAATGATATGTAAATATTTAGCAGTAGGAGTCATGTGGAGTCGAGCAAGTATGTTTAAAATCAAACCCTAGACGAGCTTGGGAAGTTCGGTTAGAGGTTTGATAGTGGAAAGTTAAAGAGATTGGGCAGGGGAAAGAAGGACAGTACAGAACAAGTACAGTTCCAGGTTGGGTACAAGTATATCCTAACATGCCAGGAGGATTGAGATTTCTATCAATCCATTTGCTTCAGATTTGAGTGAGAAAATAGAGAAGCCCTATTAATTAGGCCTTTTAGCCCTATTTACCCTAGATCATCGGACACCACTATACAAAGGGCACAGGGAACTTAAATCTTGTGAATCATTTAAAGGATAAAAAAGGGTGTCTAAAAGTGAAATTTTTTTGCCAGGTTGTTTGGAAAGTTTGGGCAAGAAATTCAAAAAGGTCACTGTCAAGGGCTACAAGGAATTAGGCCTTCTCAAGGCAAATTCTTGAAATTGGTAAGAGTGAGGATTGAAGACCATCCAATATGGATCTAATTGGATGTGAAATGCATGTTTCCAGTATATCTAGCACCCCTGCTAACAGTTCAAAGTGTTTTGTGATTTTGGCACTTAGAGTCTTCTAAGTGTAGGAGAAAGTTGCTAATTCAAATTGGTGTTAGTCTTCCTAGGGTGAAGCACAAAGTTGAGAAACTCTTGGAGAGGAGTTGAAACAGAGCTTAGTTAATGACCTAAGCCTAATCAGGACCTAGAAGCTATCAGGTTCCTAGATGAAGACAAGGAAAAGTCTTCCTAGCTAGATGTGCAAGCAAACCAGAGGAACACTTACACCATATTGGTATCAGAGCCTTTGTTTGATCAGGCTTGTGATTGATGTTGCAACCCACTGAATCAGTAGGAGAGAATACACTAGAGGAAGAAAGAACCATGGTGACTAATGTTGAGTTAGCCAAGAAGGTAGAAGAGCAAGAAGAGGATAACCGGCTGCTAAGAGAAAGGTTGTCTCAAATGGAGAAGCTCTTGGATGAAGTCCAAGAAAAGGTAGACAAAGTAAAGGATAAGATAGAACTGAAGGAAGAGCAGGAAGCAAAGGAAAAGGAAGTGGACTTGGAGGAGGAAGCTCCAACACCTGACCCTGTCCTCGTTGAAGAACCCTTCTTAAAGGTACTGCAGGCCTTAAGTGGCAAAGCTTTGGAAGGAGTGCCACTATTTAGTGGACAAATGGATCCTGACTCAATTGTGGACTAGATTGAAAATATAGAAAATCACTTTGAATGTGATGGTATAACAGAGGCCCAAAAATTAAAAGTGGCCAAGTCAAGGTTGAGAGGTGCAGCTCTCACATGGTGGAAGTTTGTGCAAGGTGAAAGAGAGAAATAAGGCAAGGGTCCTATAGTTACATGGGGAGGCATGGTAACCAAAATAAGGCAGACCTATCTACTTGATGACTATGAAGTCCAGTTGCATAGGAGGAGACATAACCTTAGAAAAAAAAATGGATGTCCAAACATACACCGAGGAGTTCCAAAATTTGTGCCTCAGATCAAAGGTGGTTGAAGATGAAAGCATCAAGCTAGCAAGGTATTTGAATGGGATTAAATGGTCTATCCAAGAAGACATGAGCCTAGTGAACTTCAAAACCATATGCCAATGTTATCAAATGGCCTTGAAGATAGAGGAGAAAGGCAAAAGAAGCAAGAACAAACCTCCAAGAGTAGGGGTAGAGGAAAAGACAGTAGAGGAAAAAGAGGTGGCTATGGTGGAAGGAGTTCAGAACCAAAGGCTCAAGGAGAAGTCAGATACTCTAAGCAGCAAGAAGGAAGATCTAGTAGAGGTGGCAGAGGAAGAGGCTCTAGCTCTAGAGGAAGAAGTGGTGGACAAGGAAGAGGTAGTTACTTTACCAACATGAAGTGTTACCACTGCAATCAAATGGGACACTCGGCCTATAGATGTCTAGAGAAAGGTAGTACTTCTCATGGAGGTGACAAGAGAACCAATCTAGTTCATGATGAGACAACTGTAGCAGAGAAACATTCTGAAGTACCATTGAATTCTGAGGAAGGTGAGAACCTCATGATGAGGAGAACTTTGATCAAGGAGCCGGTTAAAGAAGAACCAAGCCAAAGGAGGTCCCTGTTTAGGATAAAGTGTAAGATGATGGGGAAAGTATGCAAAGTCATCATTGACTCAGGGTCTACTAACAATATTGTGTTAGAAGAGATAGTCAACAAGCTGAAGTTGACAAGGATACCCCACACCAATCCTTACAAGGTCACATGGCTCAATAAAGGCCAACATGTCTTGGTGAATGAACAAGCATGGGTGGAGTTCTCAATTGGAAGGTACAAAGACAAAGCCTTGTGTGATGTGTTACCTATGGATGCATGTCACTTGCTCCTAGGTAGACCATGGCAATTTGATTGCCAAGCTATGCATGATGGAGCAAAGAACTCTTACACTTTCAAGAAGGATAAGGTAACATTCAGAATTCAGTCTTTGCTAGAAGATACAGAGGTGCAGACAACAGGTCCTAAATTGCTCATGGTTGGTGAAAAAGAGTTCTTAGAAGCCTTGGAAGAAGGAGAAGGAGTTGGCTATGCAGTGATGTTAAAGCCAAGAGAGGTAAGTGATGAGAAAGCAGCTGAAAAGCTAGAGCTACCTAAAGAAATACAAAAGATGTTGCAGACCTATGAAGGCATTGTGAGTAGTGGACAACCAGCAACATTACCCCCTAAAAGAGCCATAAGTCATAGGATAGACTTGATACCAGGGGCTACCCTACCAAATAAGGCAGCTTACAAGATGACCCCTCAACAAAATGAGGAAATAGCTAGACAAGTACAGAACTCCTAAACCAAGGTTTCATTAGAAAGAGTATCAGCCCATGTGCAGTACCCACTATCTTAGCACCTAAAAAGGGAGGAGAATGGAGGCTTTGTACTGACTCCAGGGCCATAAATAAGATAACCATTAGGTATAGATTCCCTATCCCTAGGATTGAAGACCTCATGGATTGTCTAAGTGAAGCTAGGTACTATACCAAGATAGACTTAAAGAGTGGCTATCACCAAATTAGGATACATGAGGGAGATGAGTGGAAAACAGCTTTCAAAACCAATGAGGGTCTCTATGAGTGGCTGGTTATTCCATTTGGGTTGTCTAATGCCCCCTCCACATTCATGAGACTCATGAATGAAATCCTCAAAGACTACATTGGAAAATTTGTAGTGGTGTATCTTGATGATATACTGATTTATAGCAAAACAAGAGAAGAGCACCTCAAACAGATAGAGTTGATTTTCAAGAAGTTGTAGGAGGAGAGGTTGATGATCAATTTGGAAAAGTGTGAATTCATCAAAATAGAGCTGGTGTACCTTGGATTTGTGCTATCACATGGCAACTTGAAAATGGACAGCAACAAAGTGGAATCCATCCTCAATTGGCCTACTCCAAAGACAACAACAGAGGTAAGAAGTTTTCATGGTCTTGCTCAATACTATAGGAAGTTCATAAGACAATTTAGTGCTATTTGTGCTCCTATGTTGGACACCATCAAAGGAGGAATGAAGAATAAGTTTGTATGGAATGAGCAAGCTAATAAAAACTTTGAGTTGTTGAAAGAAAAGATAGCTACCCAACCTATTTTGGTGTTACCAAGCTTTGAGAAGCTATTCACTATTGAATGTGATGCAAGCAATGTGGCTATTGGAGCTGTTCTCAGCCAAGAGGGCAGACTAGTGGCTTTTCATTCAGAGAAGTTAAGTGAAGCCAAGAAGAAGTATTCTTCTTATGACCTTGAGATGTATGCATTGGTCCAGGCTTTAAGGAAATGGAGGCACTACTTGCTTCCCAAGGAATTCATAGTGTATTCAGACAACCAAGCACTTAGTTTCCTAAATTCACAAGAGAAATTGAGTCACAGACACATGAAATGGGTGGAATACCTACAAGCTTACACCTTCAATATCAAGCACAAGAAAGGAGTACTCAACAAGGTGGCAGATGCCTTGAGTAGAAGAGTCCTCACCATTCAAGAAATTCAGTTAAAGAGCATGGGAATCGATCATTTCAAGGATCTATATGCAGATGATGAAGATTTTGCAGACATTTATAAGGTATGTGCTGAATAAAAGAATCATTTTCATAGTAAATATGCTGAATATACCTTGCAAAGTGATCTTTTGTTTAAAGGGAATCGGTTATGTGTCCCTAGAAGCTCAAATAGGGAGAATTTGATACAAGAAAAGCATAATGGTGCATTGAGTGGTCACTTTGGGATCACCAAGACTCAAGAACTTGTTCAAAGGTTCTACTATTGGCCTAGGATGAACCTAGATGTTAGGAGGTATGTGGAGAGTTGTATAGTGTGTCAAAAGGCCAAGGGTACTTCTTCAAATGCAAGCCTATACCAACCACTGCCTATTCCTACTAGGCCATGGGAATGCTTGAGTATGGATTTTGTAGTTGGGTTACCCAAGACAAGACAAGGCATGGACAGTGTTTATGTGGTTGTGGACAGATTCAACAAGATGGCTCAATTTGTGCCATGTAAAACTACCAATGATGCCAGTCAAATAGATTCTCTTTTCTTCAAAGAGATAGTAAGGATACATGGATTACCAATCAACATCGTATCAGATAGAGACACCAAGTTCATGAGCCATTTTTGGAAGACTCTTTTGCAGAGATTGGGCACTAATCTATCTTTTGGATCTGCATACCATCCCCAAACTGATGGTCAGACCGAAGTTGTTAATAGAACTCTTGGAAATCTATTAAGGTGCTTGACCAAGGAGTATGGTCAACAATGGAATCAATTGATTGGGCAAGCTGAATATGCTTATAATGACACTATGAACAGGTCAATAGGGAAGAGTCCCTTTGAAATTGTCTATGGCCTACATCCTAGAGGAGTCTATGAGCTGAGAGAATTAAAGGATGGATTCAAGGGAAGTGGATATGCTGATGATTTTTCCTATGCAATGCAGGAAATTCATGATACAGTCAGGAAGACATTGGCAGAAAATACCATGAAGCATAAGACCAAGGTGGATGAGCATAGAAGAGAAGTGCAGTTCAATGTTGGAGACTTGGTGATGGTGCATCTAAACAAGTCTAGGTTGCAAAAAGGAGTTCCTCACAATTTGTAGATGAAGAGGATAGGTCCCTGTCCTATCTTAGCAAAGTATGGAAACAATGCTTTTAGAGTAGAGCTACCGGAAGACAGTGGACTATCCACTGTTTTCAATATTGCAGACCTGGTTCATTACAAAGGACCACCACTAGACATGGATCAGAACCTCAATGAAGTCATCCAAGATGTGGAAGAACTCAAACTGCCTTATGCTACAGACAAACAAGCTGACAGTATACTGGATACCAGGGTCTACAAGAAGACTAGGACCAAGGAATACAAAAAACATATGATTAAAAGGCATGGTCAACCTGATTTTGATGCAGTGTGGATCAATGAATCTGAGTTCAAGAAGTTGGGAATTGATCTCAACTTACTCAATCCAAGGGTGGATTGAACTCTTTTACTTTGGGGAGGATGGTGCAGGAGCACCTAGGCTAACCTCCATTTTGTTAATTGTCAATTTTGGCTTGTATCTGACCTTAGCCAAGTCAGGGTAATAGTGTGTTTATTTTGGACCTTAGAAGGTCTTGTTTGTGTGTGGACTAGGTGAGTTAGTCACTAGGACTAAGGTCACCATAGTTTAATCATTGTTGTTAATTTTTGCTTTAGTTAGCTTAGTAGCTTGGATTGAAATTTGAGCCTTAAATGTGTTCTAAACACATCTATGTTGTTAGAAGATGCCAAGAGCCAGTTAAGGGAGTTGGTTGCTTGGAATCTAGGAGGTAGAGGTCCTAGGAGTTTGGAAGAAGGCATAATGGGAAGTTGTTGCAAAGTTGTTGCAAAGTTGCATGACAACATTTGTCAGGTTGCATGCAACTTAGTTGTCTTGGATCCCCTAAAAGGTAGGAGTGTGGGATCGACCAACATCCCTTGAAACATGGAAAAATGCATCTATGTAAGGTAATGGCTCGAAGGCAAGCAATTAGTCTATTGTAATCAAGTTTTTGTTTTGTGTGAATAGAGAGAAGTCTGCAATTTCTGAGTTTACCGTGTGTTTTGAAGAAAGAGTGATATCAAGTGGATTGTATATATTGATTTGGATTTAGATTTGTGTTCATAAAGTAGTCTTGAGCAATTTCCATTCTGTAATCAAGTTGTTTTGAGTTGATTTGGTGCTTTGAATTCAATAGTTAAGGTTTAGAGGGTCTTCTTGTTTTGTTCTGACTAGATAGTCTTTTCATGGCTCCCCCATAAAGTCTAGCCACAAGAACTTCCTGAGATTAGATGGATATGATAGGGGAGCCAATGATATGTAAATATTTAGTAATAGGAGTCATGTGGAGTCGAGCAAGTATGTTTAAAATCAAACCCTAGGCGAGCTTGGGAAGTCCGGTTAGAGGTTTGATAGTGGAAAGTTAAAGAGATTGGGCAGGGGAAAGAAGGACAGTACAGAACAAGTATAGTTCTAGGTTGGGTACAGGTATATCCTAACATGCCAGGAGGATTGCTATTTCTATCAATCCATTTGCTTCAGATTGAGTGAGAAAACAAAGAAGCCCTATTAATTAGGCCTTTTAGCCCTATTTACCCTAGATCATAGGAGACCATTGTACGGAGGGCACAGGGAACTAAAATCTTGTGGATCATTTAAAGGATCAAAAAGGGTGTCTGAAAGTGAAATTTTTTTGCCAGGTTGTTTGGAAAGTTTGGGAAAGAAAGTCAAAAAGGTCACTATCAAGGGCTACAAGGAATTAGGCCTTCTCAAGGCAAATTCTTGAAATCGGTAAGAGTGAGGATTGAAGACCATCCAATATGGATCTAATTAGATGTGAAATGCATGTTTCTAGTATCTCTAGCACCCCTACTAATAGTTCAAAGTGTTTTGTGATTTTGGCACTTAGAGTCTTCTAAGTGTAGGAGAAAGTTGCTAATTCAAATTGGTGTTAGTCTTCCTAGGGTGAAGCACAAAGTTGAGAAACTCTTGGAGAGGAGTTGAAACAGAGCTTATTTAATGACCTAAGCCTAATTAGGACCTAGAAGCTATCAGGTTCTTGGATAAAGATAGGGAAAAGTCTTCCTAGCTAGATGTGCAAGCAAACCAGAGGAACACTTACACCAGCGTCCCCAACAAATATTCTCCCACTAACACTACAGACATATGCCAAATGGAAGGAAGGCAATTAGGGGATGTGGAATTTCACCTTTGGATTTGATTTTCTAAGGTGTGGGTGTGTAAAAGGGGAATTTGTGTAAGGGATGCAAATTCGCTCCTATACATTTTGCCCCCACTTTAGTGAGCACGAGACTGATGAGTGCTTTGGTAAAGTGGATCGAAGAGTTAGTAGGGTTAGAAAAGTATTCCTGAACCATCAAGGAATTAGATCACGACCTAGAAATCTTGAAAGCACAAGGCAAGAAAAATACTCCATAGGCATGCTTCCTAAGGAGTTTCAAACAAAAGACTCCATATCCCCGCAAAAATATGAAGTTGCATAAGGTACATTGAAGGCCCTTAGACCAATGATGGAAAAATATCGCAAGATGAAAGCATCTTACATGCCTGTAGACCTGCAAGGAGGAATCCCCCAAGATCTCTCACATGAAGGAAGCCCCGTGAAGTATGCACCTTATAGGCCCACAAAACTGCAACAAGGTATCCCCCAAGATCTCTCACATGAAGGAAACCCAAATGAATGTTCCTTACAGGTCTGCAGAAACTCAAGGAGGCATCCCCCAAGATCTCTTTCATGGAGGAAACCCAAAGGAGGAGACTCCGTAGAGTCAAATTGGAAAGTGTCTTTATAGACGTACTTGCAAAGTGACATGTTTACCCACAGATAAAGCATGTATGAGAATAAAGCGGCCATGCAAGCGATCAAGCAGACAGTCACGTAGACCATCAAAAAATATAAAGCTTTCAAAGGGGTCCCTCAGGAACTTGATGTGAAAAGAGGGTCCACTCAAGGGATGCACTCCTTCAAAGTGCAAAAGAGACTTTTTTTCTCAAATTGATTCATCATCAAGGAATCCTTTTGAAAGATGTTCACTTCATCAAGGAATTCGAAAGGAAGAAAATGCGCCCTCACGAGGGGAAGGCCAAAAGTTGCTTCCAACTAGAAGGAAAGTTCTCAAGTTCTTTCTTTGTTAACCCATGATGAAGGAAACACATTTCGTTAGGGGTCCTAGTTGTGAATGCGGTTTTGAAAAGGAAATGTTTGTGAGGATTTTTGAGAAAAGATTCATTGGTGATGAATGCATTTTCTGAAAATCAAAGCATCATAGAGATAGCATTGTCACACATGAGAGGGACAACCGAAGCAAAGAAGAGAAAAATAAAGGAAAAGAGCGAAAAAGAAATAAACATAAACAAAGGGCATAGGGGTGATTCGATATTTTGGGGTCAGAACTACTCATAAATATATATTGTGTTGGTATGGAGCCTAATCAGTCTCCAAGTGAAAGATTGTTGGTATGTGGCAACTGATCATGCTATACTGTACACCCTAAAAATCTGGAAGCTTCTAAGCTTGTTAAAAAGGGGTTCAGATGGGTATTACAGTATGATGAAAAATGCAATTATTCGCAAGATTGTAATAGGTTTTACACTGGATAATAAAAGTATTGGATGGATGTGGTTTGGTGGATGTAGCCCGGATTGGGTGAACCACGTTAAATTTCTGTGTTATGATTTAATCTGTGTGTGTTTTAGTTTCTCTGTTTATTAATTAAATTTGTATTTAATTGTTAGATATCTACCATCTCTAACCCTAACAAGTGGTATCAGAGTGGGTTTTGTTTCGATTATCATCTGTAGGAAGGTCTCACGACTAAGTGGGAGTCTCACGGTTGAGTGGGAGCAATGGCAGACGAGGGTAAGAAGGTTGAGAAGTTTAACAGACAAAACTATCAGTTATGGAAGATGTAGATGGAGGACTATCTCTATCAGAAGGATTTATGGCAGCCATTGGAAGGGAAAACCAAGAAACCCGTAGCAATGTTAGATGAGGACTAGGAGATCTTGGATAGAAAGGCTCTTGGCAGTATTCATTTGTGCCTGGCACAATCGGTGGCGTTCAATATTACAACAACAAAGACAACTCAAGACTTGATGGAAACCCTAGCAAAGTTATATGAAAAACCTTTTGCTTTGAATAAGGTATTTCTTATGAAGCGTTTATTTAATATGAAAATGGTAGAAGGTGGGTCAGTTACTGATCATTTGAACGAGTTTAATACTGTCACCAGTCAATTAACTTCTGTAAAAGTAAACTTTGATGAAGAAGTTAGGGCTCTTTTGATTCTGTGTTCTTTGACTGAAAGCTGGAATAGCTTGGTAATGGCTGTTAGCAATTCTGTTTCTGGTTCGAATACATTGAAGTTTGATGATGTTGTTGGTGTTATTTTGAGCGACGAAATTTGTAGGAAAAGCTTAGGTGGAACATCCACATCAGGTAGTGTTTTGAATGCAGAAAGCAGGGGCAGAACACAGGAGAGAGGAAACGATTCTAGAAATCATGAAGTCTGAGGAAAATCAAAGGATGAGAAGGTCCACGTATGCAACCTAAAATGGTCACTAGACTTTGGGCCCCATTTATTTAATTTGTCAACATCAACTTTTTTGAATCAATGGTTATGTAGCATTTTTTTCGAAATCAAATTTCTTAATCTGGTCATAGCTTCATTTCAAATGTTTCAATTTTCCCTAAGGTTTTAGATGCTTCATTAATTTTATTTAATCAAAAGAAATAAATCCCTTTTAATAAATAAAATAATGTTATTTAATTGAGGTTAATAATACTTAAAATAAAATATGATGCTATTTAGTGAAATCCTTTTAAGGTAAATAATTTTTATTTTTATTTATTAATATTCATTTCTAAATTACATAATCTTATTTTATTTTATTAAAAGACTCATTATCATCATAAATAAAATAAAATAAATGAAATATCCTCTCAAGAATATCTTGGCTTTGATGAAAAAAGGAAACAAATGGGTTAAAAGGGAAATAAACTAAAAAAAGAATTCCAATTAAGATTTGTTTCTATTTTTCTATTTATCCCACATTGCTTCTGAATTTGCCTTCAATTCCACTTTTGCCTATAAAATGAGCCCTCTCATTCTCATTTCAAAAGGAGAATCACAAATTTTTACATCAGACTTATGCTACAAATTTTCTTGAATTTTATCATTTGACATTAGTTTGATTTTATAAGCATCTTAGTTTAGAGCATATAGTTTAATATTACATTTTAGCTTAATCTTCATAGTAGATTAATTTGCAAAGTAATTCATTTATGGCATTGCATGTAGATCAATTTTCATTTCAATAAATTAGTTTTGTTTATTGCATTTTATAGTCATTTAGATTAGTTTTCATTGTTGCATTGCAAGAACATGATTCATGGAGATTGGCATTCTTGTTTCTCCTCTTTGAATCTCTTGTTCCGAGACTGTATTTGCAGGGGTAACTGGGTCAATCTGAGGGCCACAATATCAATCCCTGCTCTTCTCGGATAGAGAGCTGTGAATTGATTTGCAAGGACTCGTGTGATATCCTTGCATGCAAGATTCCTGAGAAGTATATTTTTCAGTTATACATTTGGCCCTACGTTTTAATTTTAATTTAGTTTGATTTTTTAATTTAGTTTTAGTTTTTAGTTTAGTTTAGTTTTTTAATTTAGTTTTAATTTTTAGTTTTTTAATTTAGTTTTAGTTTTAATTTAGTTTTTAATTTTAGTTTTTAATTTAGTTTAGTTTTTTAATTTGGTTTAGTTTTTTAATTTAGTTTTTAGTTTTGCTTCATAATCTAGCTTCCCACTCATTTGTAGAAAAAGCGATTTTTGGGTATTTTTTTGTTTTTTTGATTTCTTTCACGGATCTGAAGAAAACAGCTATACAAAAACCATCATGCGTCATTTTTTTCTCCTAGCTAAAGGTTTAAAAAAATTATTTCTTCATCTTCTACTTGCTGGATCAAAAAATGATTTTTGGGTTTTATTTTTAGCTTCAAATTTTTTTTGGGTTTCTATTTTTGTCTACTCATTAGAAACAGATTTTTCATAAATCAAATTTGAAGATTTTTTTATGCATGTTTTAATTTAGTTTTTAATCTTAATTTAGTTTAGTTTTTAGTTAGTTTGGTTTAGTCTTTAATTTAGATTTTTAAATTAGATTTTTTTTAGTTTCTAAAATTCAAATTAGATTTTTTTAAACTTTGTTAATTTAAAGTAGATTCTTTAACTTTGTTAATTTAAATTAGATTTTTTTACTTTAGATTTTTTAACTTTATTAATTTAAATTAGAATTATTAATTTATATTAGATTTTTTTAATTTAGATTAGATTTTTTTAATTTTATTAATTTAGATTAGTTTTGTTTTAAATTTTTAGTTTAGTATTAGATTAATTTAGTTTAATTTTAATTTTGTTAACTAATTCTTCTTAGATTTAATTTTGACTAGATTAAATTAGACTTTTTAATTCTGGTTCTTCCCAATTCTTTTTTCACAGCATAACAGTTTCTGCAGGACGCCAGTCAGAGAACTTGAAACACACTGGTTTAATTGCGGGGATCGTGACAAGACTTGAAAACAAACACTTAAACTTGTCAAGAATCTTATTTAAAAACATTATGTTTGTTTTACTTGCTTTTCAATTCCACACTTAATTTAATTAGGGCCGTTAAAATTCTTAAGAGTTTAGATAGTGAGTAAAATTTGGCTCTTGTTACATGGAGTGATGACCGTAGACCGTCCGGGCTCGATGATCTTACTAATATGACAAACTCTTAGGGAGCGGAGCAAGGTAGTGAATCTTTAGCACTTTCACTCGTCAGGGGATTATGCTCTTCTCTCATTAAGAGAATCAAAAACCCAAAAGCGTGTGGATTTGGTGAAGTGAAACTAGCTCGGTGATTAAAGTTGTTTAGCATGTTTGGGTAAAGAGATGGGCTAGAGAAGTATGCTCTTCTCTTTTTGGGAGAATCGGAAAATCAGAAACCCGAATCCGAGCCATGTCCAGTGTCACCTTTAGAGGGCCTGCCGGAAGTTGAACCTCCGGGAACGACCCAAGTGAGTACACACCTATCGCCGGTGATTCCACCTCACTATAATAAAGGCGTCTTGTTGAGTCTAAAGACTCAAGACCATAGTACTTCTTTTTTCCATGACGGACAATCATCGCTGGAAAAGCTCATTTATTACTTTGGCGGTGCTGCTCGAGCCCCTACTTGCGGGGGGTGTGATTTCGGTGTTAGTTGACTGCGAGGCCCGAGCTATGTGCTCAGAGGAGCACCGAAGGTTGGTAATGACGAGAAGCTAGTAAAACCTCTTAGTTAGTTGCCTACCCGGTTCACCTCCGAAAGGAGTCATAATCTTTGCGCAAAGAGGGGGAAGAATCTCTCCGTATGTTGATCATACACAGATTCCCATCATAGGCATACACCTGGACGTTTGGAGGCGGTTGCGACACTGGCCCCTGCTACAAGGGTAACCTTTGAACGTACACTGTTGAGTCCATGGAAACACCAAAAACACGGGCGCCCTCTAGGGGGTGACATGGCTGTGTGAGGTGCACGTATGCGCATAAGCAATGGGGCAAAGGTTTTGGCTTCTCACCAATTTCTTTGGTAGGGATAGCTATGTGTTTGTTTTTGAGTCTTAAACATTGTCCAAACATCTTCAAACAAGACTCCCCTGATACTATCAAGTTGCTTTGTCCTTGATAGATCTGTTATCGAATACTTTTTGTATCACAACTTGTCTAATTGAAACCTATGTGCTTGATCAAAATCTGTTGATATACTTGCTTGATCTTTGAAAACAAACACCAAACTGAAATACTGAGTTCTTCGATTAGGTGACTTGTCTCAGTTTTAGAGACCTGTTCTGTATTTAGGGTTTATGTGTCCTTGACCTTTTGAATTAGTGATCCTTGATCTCATAAGCGATTTTGCTTGAGATTGGAAAATTAGGAATTGTTCCTGTCAAATCGATAAATTTTTAGACTCCTTGATAACACACTTGGAGAGTGCTAGTAGTCTCCTTGTCCACCCATTTCCATACAATTCAAACTCAGTACACTTTGTGTAAGTCATCCTCCTGATCCATATGTGCTAGGGTGTTCACCCAAGAATTGAGCACCTCTGTGGCAGTGTTGGTTTGCACCTATTTGTAACAGTTCTATTTCACCATCTCTCTTGGACAAGAGAAAACTTTTACTATCCTAGTCTGGTATTGACGTTTCTTAGAATTGTCTGTTTACCTGAACTCTCCCTTTCATATTAGTCACAACAAGATATCAAGTGAGCCAAGGAAAGCGACCTCAAATAGTCTTTAACCAACTACCCCCAGTTCAGACTCGTCGAAAGAGAAAGGAAAAGGAACCAATATTTGACCAGTCACCTAGGAGTCAGTCTGAAACCTATTTTGACCCAAAGAGCCATTTTAGTGACTTGAGTACCCCCTCAGCACCTTCCCACTCAGGTATGGATATGAGTTATGCTGTCACTCGGCGGGAGAGGGAAGCCATGGATCAAAATCTTGATGTTATCTATGAACAACACATAAACAACATGATATTTGGAAATTCTTCTCATGATGATCAACTTGGTTCACCCCTCATTAATACAAGATATTTGGATGCCCATCAACGGGATGAAAGGTATAAGAGATGAGCTCACCAAGAACAATGGTCACAACACGAAGACCAAGACAATGAACCTCGCGATGCTCATGTCAATACAACGTATACCAATGACTTGTTCAAACAGTCTAGACCAAGCTCACCACTTCAACATACCTCAAGGTTCACAAGTGATAGGCTTAGAAGAATTGAACGTGAAAAGAAAGCCTTTCTAGATGAACAAGCTGCAAAGCAAGAAAAGTTTAGACAACTTGAGGAAGAGAGCCAAGATTTATTGGAAGTACAAAGGAAACTCGCTCAAGAGGAGCAAGATAGGCAGTTAACCCACCAATTAAACAAACAATACAATACAAGGGGTGCTAACAGTGGACATAATTCTCCTCCCTCCACCCCTTCCAGAACACCAAGAAGTAGAAGGCAGTCAAGCACCCCTTCTAGATCTCCTAGTCCTAGAGGAAGAAGGGCCTCTCAGTATGCTCACTATAGGAGGCAAACTCCTCTCAGAAATTCAAGACCACTCCCAACATGTACATCCTGGTTCCCAACATGGAGGTGGTAGCTCACATTATGATTTTGATACTCAAGACTTCATGCGAATACAACAAGAGCCTATCTTCCAACAGTATGTGGAGAGGTATTTGGAACAAAACAAAGATAAGTTCTTGGAAAGTCTAATCAACAAAGGTGCCAGAGTCCCTTATAATTTTGATGTGGACAACAAAATACAAAAGCAAAATCCCTCTCAAGAGGAAGAAATCTGCCAAATGAAGCAAATGATGGAGAAAATGATGCAACCTAAGAGCTCATTCTCACTAGACTCAATTTGTCCTAATCCATTCGACAAGAGTGTGAGTATGAAAGATTTTCCAAAGAGGGTGGAATTCCCACAATACGATAAATATGATGGAAGTGGTGATCCACACGACCATGTGCGTCAGTTCTATACTATGAGCTTTGAATTCCATCAGGATGACTCCTATTTGATGAGGTTGTTCCCTAGGAGTCTTAAAGGACAAGCAATGGAATGGTTTACCAATATCACTCCTCCTGTCAAGACTTTTAGAGAACTTGTTCATAGATTCGTTCAACACTTCGCATATAATCTGTCAAGATCTGTTACTATGTTGGACCTATGCAACTTGAAACAAAATCAGGGGGAGCCCTTTGTTACCTTCTTACAAAGGTGGAGGAGACAATGCTCTCGGTATCCTAGGACGATCCATGAGGATGAAAAGATTAACATACTTGTTAGTAATTTGGTGCCTGAAATGAGATACGAGATCAAAAAGATAGTCTTCACTTCGTTTGATACTATGATTGAAACTGCATGCCACATTGAGGATGTTCTAAAAGAACAAGGAATTTTGACCAGATATAACAATAATACCAACAATGGTCAACACAACAATAAGGATAAAGGGAAGAACAACAATTGGAACAAAAACAAACAAGTTGTCAATGATGGAGTTGTGGATTCTTCCCAATCAAGAGATCAAAGTGTTCTTAATTTGACTAAGGTTGTACAAGCAATGAAGCTTAATGCACCTCCACAACAAGGAAAGTAAACCAAGATATCAGGAGAGGCCCAAAAACTAGAAGCGACAATTTACCAAATTGGGTGACTCATATGAGGATATTCTCAAAACTCTCATTGCTAACAACTTGGAACATCCTCAGGATCCTGCAAAATTTCACATTCCAGATCCTAATCCACATTGGTGGGATGACAAGGCATTCTATAAATTTCATAATGGCCTTGGCCATACTGTTGAAAACTGTTGGAAATTAAAACATATCGTCCAAGATTTTATAGAAAGTGGAAAGCTTCAAGTTGATGGCCTAAATACCAATGCTGATCTTAAGGCTTTTAAGGAACCTTTGCCTAATTACGACAAGGGGGAAACCTCTAAATCACAGAATGGAAAAGCTGCAATCAACTACACCTATACAGCGGCAGAAAATGTGATAAACATGCTTGAAGTTGTGGAGCCAAGTGTTAATATGATAAGGAGTAAGGACCCACATGGTTATGACTCTCCCCCTATTTTTGACAACCAACCTATTGTGGTGCTGAGAGGTCCTCATTCTAGGTTATCTTCCCAAGCCCTTAATGTTGTTACCAGGAGTCAAGCCCCTATTATTCTCAGAGGGCCTAGTTTAGGTCCATCCAACAAATCCAAGCAAGTGGCGTCCAAGAATGTCACTATAAAGTCTGCCACTCCTCTCAAACCAAACTACAATCTTATAGATCGATTCTGAAAACTCAGCATATTTCAATCTTAGAGCTTACAGAGTTGTCCCTGGAGCATAGCGAGATCCCTTGAGGATGCTTCGCTATAAATGTCCCCAAGAGCATTATTATAGACCAATTCAAGGCATGGTGAATCACATTACTAGCCCACATTACACTCTCTTTCTCACGAAGATGATGAAAAATCCTAAACCATCCACACGATCTTGCACTTCACATTGAAGTCATGATTCGCAAAACTGTCGGCGTGTTGATTGATGGGGTGCTGGGTTAAAATGTTGTACTGAATTTATTTAAAAAAGACTTTGGGTATTCAAAGCAGTGATGCGACACTAGAAGAAGATCACCATAAGGCCTATGATGAGGCAGAGCGAGGGTTCTAAGGGTTGGCTTGTCCTTCCTATAGGGATTGGCCAGTTGAAAAAACCATCTTGTTTCAAATTGTTGATACTGGACCCCTTGCATACAACATTTTACTGGGTAGACCATGGATTCATGATATGCAGGCAGTGCCGTCTACCTACCACCAGTGTGTTAAGTTCCCCTACAATGGAACATAAATTTGCATACCAGGGGATAACACCTTATCAATTAACTCAATCTCAGCTAATGTTCATATCCCTCTTAACCGAGCAGCAGAGGATTATGAAACAACTTTAGCAGACTGTCAAAACAAATTTAAGTCAGTAGACCTTGGCATGGGGGGTATCAACTTGACTCTTTTGCAAAGATGCATGTTTCCCCTAGGACATATGGAAAGCCTTCACAGGAGATGAAACCATCATCTTCAGCAATGACACTATTTGACAAGTTTGTTGAATCCTCAGTACCAATACAAGATGAAAAAGAGGAAGTAGCTGTTCGAGATTGGATATACAAAGAGGAGAAATACTAGCACAATGAAAATTTCTTCCCCTCTCCTAAGTCCTATGGAAGAGGATATACTTTTGTGAAGCAGATGGGTTATCCAGGATATGGCCCTCTTAGTCCTACAGGTTAGATGCTGAAACGAACCACTCAATCATGATCTTTTTACGCATTAAGTCCAGAAACCCGGTTAGCTAAAACTTTATGAACAACAATAAATGCTATCCCCATTCACGTGCGGCGGGATAGTAAAAGATGACTACAAAATATGTACCAGATTTGACCAATCAACAAGACATAACAGATGATTGGATACCTTCAACAAATCTCCTTTGGGAAGATTCAAGAGATTTAATAATTGATAGTCCTCCTATCTCATTTGCAATAGATAGTGACTGTATGAATGCAAGATTGACTATGGATAGTGTCTCCATCCCAGCTACAATGGATGGTGATGGTGGATAATTTTGTGATTAAAGACATTGCTTTAGAGGAGAGGGAGCCTCTTCCAAATCTTTGAGCTTCTACATCACGAGGCTCCAACAATAATTGAAATAGACTCTCATGAGTTTGAGATGAGTTCAATCTCGGATGCAATAGTTGACCCCGGATATGGATATTTGTGCAGCTTATAGTTCTCAGCCTAAATATGGCGGCGGGTCGTATTGTTAGATTGAAGGTTGGAACCACATGTGTAGCATTATTAGGCGATTCTTAAGCACTGGATAAATTCTGATTTGGGCACTTTAGAGGGAAACTTGACATATTCCAATTCTACAGTCACCAGAGATGACATCACCTATATCCTTAATCTTGAACCAGTCATTAACCTACCCCTTGTTCACCCCAACCTTATTGATTGGTCTCAACGGTACCAAGAGCCTCAACTCTTGACATTTCACAATGACTATGAGATCACCTGCTATCTAAATGCCATTGAACCTGTAGTCTCTTCCACCAGTGAACTGACTACCAGTATGACATAACCTGACATCAAGTACCTTAGTCACAAGATAAAAAGAAAAGAAAAAAAGAATAAGAGTTTTGATGGCGAAAACCACTATGTGGCGGTGTTAGAACCAAAAAAAGTAAAAATAAAAGATGTATCCAAAGGTGAAAACCTCCCAGAGGCACCTATGGATGAGGTACTTGATAGTCTCCCAAGCTATTTCCAGGATAGATCATCAGTATTGGTTGAACCTACAGAAGCTGTTAATTTGGGCAAAGAGGAAGTTCCAAAAATTATACACTTAGCTAAATCTTTATCACCTGAAGAAAAGAAAGCCTATACTGAGTTCCTCCAAAAGAAGGAAATTAACTTTGCATGGACATACTCAGACATGCCAGGGTTGGACACTAATCTCATTATGCATCATTTGTCCATAGCTCCAGGTGTGAAACCAGTCAAACAGAAATTGAGAAAAATGCACCCTCATATAGCTCTTTTAGTGAAAGTTGAATTAGAAAAGCTCCTTGGTGTAGGATTCATTAGAGCCATAGACTATGCTGACTGGATTTCCAACATTGTACCTATTTCTAAACCTGATAAAACCATTCGAATCTGCACAGACTTTAGAGATCTTAGCGAGAGCATGCCCAAGGATGATTTTCCACTTCTAACATAGACATGATAGTGGACATGGCGAGGATATGAATCTATTCTTTGATGGATGGTTTTAAAGATTTTAATCGAGATCAAGATAGCTCGAGGATCAGAAAAGGCGCATTCACATGTTACAGGGTACTTACTGTGGAATTAATAGCCCTTTGGATTGAAAAATGTAGGAGCTACTTACCAAAGAGCTATGACAACCATCTTCCATGACATGATGCATAAGAATATGGAAGATTATGTGGATGACACCCTGGCTAAGTCTAAGAGAAGAGGAACACATTTGGCTGATTTAGAAGTAATTCTAGATCACATGGAACAATTTCCACTAGATTAAACCACAAAAAGTGTGCATTTGGTGTTACTTCTGGCAAATTATTGGGATTCATCATTTCAGCTAAAGGAATAGAAGTGGACCCTGAAAAGGTTCAAGCCATTATAAACATGCCACCTCCCAAAAATGTCAGCCAAATGAGGAGTCTTCAAGGGCGCCTTCAATCCATAAGGAGGTTTATTTCACAATTGGCAGATAGAGCACAACCTTTCAACAAAAATTTGCATAAAGGTGTTCAATGTGTCTAGAATGAGGATTGCCAAAAGAGCATGGATCAAATTAAAGAATACTTGGCAAATCCTCCTATTTTAATGCCTCCCATTCCAGGAAAATCTCTCATTTTATATGTTTCAGCTACTGAATCTTCACTGGGGGCATTGTTGGCTCAATTAGATGAACAAGGGAAAGAAAGAGCCATATATTATATTAGTCGCACTCTTGTTTCTTATGAGGTTAATTATACTAGTATCGAAAAAGATTGTCTCGCAGTAGTGTTTGCTTCTCAAAAATTGTGACACTATATGCTCACGCACACCATACACCTCATAGAAAAAATTGATCCTCTCAAATACTTGCTCGGTAAAGCTGCTCTCACGGGTAGACTTGCTAAATGGATGATGATTCTTTCTGAATTTGACATAGAGTATATTGAGCGCAAAGCAATCAAAGGCCAAGCTATTGCAGATCAACTGGCTAATTTCCCTATTCAAGATAATATGCCCATTCAAGTCAACTTTCCAGATGAGCATCTTATGTACATGACTAAAAGATCCTGGAAACTATTCTTTGATGGTTCATGCATGCAAAATGGTTCTGGAGATGGTGTGTTGTTTGTTTCTCCTCATGGGTATACTATTCCTAAATCTTACAAGTTACTCTTTCCATTCACAAACAACATAGCTGAGTATAAGGCTTTGAAAAATGGACTAAAAATGGCCATAGAGTGGAATATCACAGAACTACATATCTATGGGGATTCTCAGCTGATCATCAACCAAGTCAATGAACAATACCAAACAAAAGATGACAAGTTGGTACCTTTCAAAAAAATGGTTGATTCATTAAGACGGTATTTTACTTTTGTCACCTTTCAGCAAATCCCTAGGGCTGAGAACAAAGCAGCTGATGCTATGGCCACCCTTGCTTCACTTCTTCAGTTAGAGGAACATGAGTCCAGATATGAATTCCTGGTGGAAGAGCTACGATATCCCATATTTGACTCACCCGAAAGCCATGTCATTTGTACCCTTGTCAATCATGAATCCTCCCGCTATGGTGCTATTTACTCATATCTTCGTGATGGCATCATCCCTGATACATTTAACCGATCTGAAAGAAGAAACCTTATCCACAACGCCTCTCGCCATTCCCTCATCTCTGGTGATTTGTATAGGAGGGGTCTAGATGGAACACTTCTTAGGTGCTTAGAAAAGGAGGAATCTGATCAAGCGCTAGTTGACATCCACAAGGGCATATGTGGAGGACATTCTAATGGTCTTTCCATGGCTAGAAGGTTGTTTAGGGCAGGGTACTATTGGCCTACGATGCAGATAGATGCAGTAGCATTTGCTAAGTCTTGTGAAAAATGTCAGAAACATGGACACCTGATACATGCTCCAGGTAGGGAGCTAATTCCTTCTATATCTCACTGGCCATTTCAGCGATGGGCCTTTGATCTTGTTGGGCAGATTCATCCCAACTCATCAGGTGGCCATAAGTTCATTATCACTACTACTGACTACTTCACAAAATGGGTAGAGGTTGTTCCACTTTCTATTGCCTCAGGCAAGACAGTGTCTTTATTTATTTTAAACCATATCATCTGTCGATATGGAGTGCCATATGAGATCATCACTGACAATGGAGGTCAGTTCAAAAACAAGAACCTTAAAGAACTCTGCCAAAGATTCAAGATAAAGCAACATTGGTCCTCCATTTACTTCCCACAAGGAAATGGTCAGGCAGAGGCTTCAAACAAAACCATTCTCAAGATTTTGCACAGAACAGTTAATAAGAATGGTAGAGACTGGCACCTACAGATAAATCCAGCCCTGTGGGCCTATAGAATGAGTATTTGTACTCCAACTGGGGCTACTCCTTTGGCCCTCACATATGGCGCTGAAGCAGTGTTACCTTTAGAGGTTGAGATTCCATCACTTCGGGTCTCTCTCAAAGGTCTAGTTACATATGAAGACTATCGCGCCATGAGATTGCAAGAATTGGAACTTCTTGATGAGAAGCGTAAAGCATCATTTGACCATATGAGGGTCTATCAAAAGCGGATGTCCAAAGCCTTCAACAAAAAGGTTCACCCTAGAGAATTCCAAGTAGGAGATCTTGTCCTGCGAGAGAATCCTAAGAACCAACAAAATCGAGAACAGAAGGGAAAATTCGAACCTAATTGGCTTGGACCCTACATCATCACAACAGCTTTTGGCACAGGTGCCTATCTACTATCTACTGAAGAGGGGGAGCAGCTCCTTGAGCCTATCAATGTTTTGCACCTGAAGAAGTTCTATCCTTGATGCCCATTCTATCTGGGGGCATCCTTTGTATATAATTATGACCTTGAAAAAAGTTCCAAAAAAATTGATATATGGTACTAAAAAAATTACAAAAAAAAAATTGATATATTGTCAAAAATCCAAAAAAAAAATTCAAATATGATGCTGAAAAATACAAAAAAAAAATAAAAAATGAAAAATACAAAAATTCAAAATTTTTTAAAAAAAAAGAAAAAAGTGCCTTGGTGAAAACCTGGAAACAGGCGCCTTGGTAGCAAAAATACAAAAAAAATATATATATATATATAAAGTCCTAAAAAAAATTATTCCAAGTGGTGAAAACCTGGAAACAGGCGCTACTTGAGGCCTTTGTATCCCTATTTCTTAGCATGCATCCTCGACACTTAGCCTTTCTCCATCATGCCTTGTCCTTATTGCCTTGGTTTGGAATTGGTCTTTGTCTTTGTCTAGGGGCATCACTGTGTTAGCTTTGGTCTCTTGGATATGCTTGTCTTTAGGACACCTCACAAATGGTGTTTTTCAACACTAACCCAACTGTGTTTTTCAACACAACCCCCTCGACATCATGTGTTTTCAACACTTATCGGGCTTTTGGTCTATCCGCCTCGTCATGTGATCTACCTACTTGCAAGCATTCGATCCTTATCCTCTAACTAAAGAGATAGTTTACACACTTCAATTTTTAATTGCAACACTTAATGCTTGAGATATGCCATGATCTTTTCTTTGTGTGCCGACCGATAGTGATTTTCTACTGAAAGTGTCCTTGCTCCAATAAGTCTCTCCTCGCGGATGCATAGCTAGAGGACTTGGGGCATGGGGCATGTTTTTTATTTTCTTCGCTATGGGTGTTAGTCTTGAACCTCTTCTCTGTCTCTTTGTTGTCTACTTGACACACTTAAGAGATTTTATAACAATCTTGAATGTTTTTGCACAACTATTCTCTACATATCCCGCCATGTCTTGATGCGAAAAGTGGTTTTTCTTATATTAATTGGGTAAGCTTAACATTGTAGTCATCTTGACCTTCATGTGTTCCTTTGATGCTCATGTTAGAATCTTTTCCACATTCCAAGCCGTGGGATATAAATCACATTCATATCTTCATAGTTAAGCGCTTTGTGACTCAGTGATGATCGGTGGGTGGATTGTCCCATGTCCTAATAATGGCCCAATGATGAAGATAAGTTCTCTTACATTCTCTAATGAATGATGAACACACAAAAACCTATGTTACCCTATTGCAAGTACACCTTTGCATTTTCATGTAGCTTGCATTATTTAGACTTCATGTTAATTTTCACTTTTAGGCTGTATTATGGGTTTGAGAGGGTTTCCTTCATCTTTCTTGTGGATTTTTCATCAACTGTGATCATGTTCTTCATTTCCTTATCTTCTTTCGTGATCTCAATCGAAATTCCCTATCTTAAATAGTTGATTGATTTTGATGCATCCTCTTTATTGAGGCAGATTCTCTTCCTTCTCTCCATTTCTTTCCATTTCTTCCAAACTTCTATCTTCCATTCAATTTCACCCCACTTCTTTTCTTCTAATTCAACCTTAGGGCATAATTTTCTTGCTGATCTACCTGGGTTCTGTGATTCTTATATCTTTCATCTTACATCAAGAACCTTATCTTTTGTTTGATTTGATCAAATTTTTCAATTTATTATTTCTCCTATCCTATCTTGATTTCGGATCAATTTAGGCAGACTTATCAAACTTCAACTTGATCCAACTTGACAATTTATCAATTGTTTCTCTTTTAAGTAACCTTGTTTGAGATTCTTATTCTCACTCTTTGGATGGACCGGGAATCAACCCTCATGTTCAAAGGCTGTTTATAGCTTATCCAGATGATCCTAGCCCACTTCACACATCTGAGCTGCTTTTGTGATCCCAAATCGACCCCACATTGTACTACCTGGATCAAGATGCATCCCTCTCATTTAATTCTCACATTAGTCAAAGAGGGAAAATGTATGCAACCTAAAATGGTCACCTAGACTTTGGGCCCCATTTATTTAATTTGTCAACATCAACTTTTTGAATCAATGATTGTCGCATTTTCAAATCAAATTTCTTAATCAATTCATAGCTATTTCAAATGTTTCAATTTTTCCTAAGGTTTGAATGCTTCATTAATTTTATTTAATCAAAAGAAATAAATCCCTTTTAATAAATAAAATAATGTTATTTAATTGAAGTTAATATTACTTAAATAAAATGATGCTATTTAATTAAATCTATTTTTAATTAAATAATTTTATTTTATTTTATTAATGTTCATTTCTAAATTACATAATCTTATTTTATTTTATTAAAAGAGATATTATCATCTTAAATAAAATAAAATAAATGAAATATCCTCTCAAGAATATCCTGTGATGAAAAAAAGGGAAACAAATCAATTAAAAGGGAAATAAACTTTAAAAAGAATTACAATCAAGATTTGTTTCTATTTTTCTATTTATCCCACATTGTTTCTGAATTTGCCTTCAATTCCACTTTTGCCTATAAAATGAGCCCTCTCATTCTCATTTCAAAAAAAGGAGAATCACGAATTTTTACATCAGACTTATGCTACAAATTTTCTTGAATTTTATCATTTACATTAGTTTGATTTTATAAGCATCTTAGTTTTAGAGCATATAGTTTAATATTGTATTTTAGCTTAATCTTCATAGTAGATTAATTTGCAAAGTAATTCATTTATGGCATTGCATATAGATCAATTTTCATTTCAATAAATTAGTTTTGTTTATTGCATTTTACAGTCATTTAGATTAGTTTTCATTGTTGCATTGCAAGAACAGGATTCATGGAGATTGGCATTCTTGTTTCTCCTCTTTGAATCTCTCGTTCCGAGACTGTATTTGTAGGGGTAACTGGGTCAATCTGAGGGCCACAATATCAATCCCTTCTCTTCTCGGATAGAGAGCTGTGAATTGATTTGCAAGGACTCATTATTGAGTATCCTTGCATGCAAGGATTCACATAAGTATAACATATTTTCAGTTATACAGTCCCAATCTAGAAACAAGAAGGATTGCTGGTACTGTGGTAAGCTAGGTCATTTGAAGAAAGATTGTTGGTCTCAGAAAAGTAAAGGAGACAAAAAGGAAGGAAGTAAATGGTGTGAGAGCTCCTTGGTTTGCTTGCACAATCAATTAAGAAGAATTTCCACTGTCTTCATCTAGGAACCTGATCCCTTTCTAGGTTCTTGCTAGGCTTAGATTATTGGCTAAGTCCTATCTCAACTCTTCTCTAAGAGTCTCACTCCCTGTGCTTCACCTTGGAGGACTTGACACCAGTTGAACTTGTAAACTATCTCCTACACTTAGAAGAATCTAAGTGCCAACTTCACTCTCAACCTTGGACTGCTTGTAGGGGTGTTAGAGACACTGAAAACATACCAACCACATCCATTTGGATCCATTTTTGATGATCTGCAATCTTCCTCTTTACCGATTTCCAGAATTTGCCTTGGGAAGGCCTAATTCCTTGTAGCCCTTACCAGTCACCTTTTTGCTTTTCTTGCTCAAACTTCCTAAACAACCTTGCAAATAAACTTCACTTCCAGATACCCTTTTTGGTCTTTTAAAATATTCACAGGGTTTCAGACCCCTGTCTCCTCTGTACACAGGTTTCCTATAACCTAGGGTAGATAGGGCTATTAGGCCTAATTTCTAGAGTTACACTGTTTTCTTGCTTCTTTCTCACACAAATGGATTGGAAATGCCATAATCCTTTTATCATATCAAGATGTGACTAAACCCTACCTGGATCTATACTTTTTCTGTACTGTACCTTCTAACCCCTGCTTATGTTCTTCAATTTTCTCTTTCAAACCTCTAACCGGACTTCCTAAGCTCGCCTAGGATTTGAATTTAAAAATGCTTGCTTGAATCCACACAACTCCTACTACTAAATATTTATAGACTACTAGCTCCCTTAACATATCCATCCCTCCTCAGGAAGATCTCGTGGTTAGATTTCATGGGGGAGCCATAGAAAGGACTGACTGTTCAAAATAAGATATTACAACTCCTAAACTCTATTTATTTACAAAAATCACGTAAATTAAATCAAATGAACTTGCTTCCAAAAGAAAGAATGCTTGGATATGTTTAGTAAACTTAGATCCAATACCAAATCAGTACAAACAATCCATTTGATATCACTATCACCTGAAAACACATGGAATTTTACAGAAAAACAGAGTTATTTCTATTCAAAAGCATAACTAACTACTTAATTACAATCTCCTAATCTTATAACTCGAGCCTCTTGCATCATTGATGACTTTTGCCATGTTTATAGGGATTTTGATCGATCCCACACTCCTAACTTTGAGGGGATCCAAGAAAACTAAGTTGCATGCAACCTGACAAATGTTGTCATGCAACTTTGCAACTACTTTTTGCAACTTTGTCCTTATGCCATGATCCTAAATCTTAGGACCTCTACCTCCTTGATTCTGAGCAACCAACCTCTTAACTACCTCTTGGAATCTTTCTAACAATAAGGATGTGTTTTAGAACACATTTAAGGCTCAACATTCCAACATAAGCTATTTAAGCTAACTAAAGCAAAAATTAACAACAATGATTAAACTAAGGTGATTTTAGTCCTAGTGACTAACCCACCTATTCCACACACAAGCAAGACCTTCTAAGGTCCAAACTAAACACACTATTATCCCAACTTGGCTAAGGTCAGGTACAAGCCAAAATTGATAACTAGCAAAATGGAGGTTAGCCTAGGTGCTCCTGCACCAGTAAAGAGGCAAATGTGGTAAGTAATAAATCTGATGAGGATGCTTTGATTCTTTCCCTTGATAATGTTTATGATTCTTGGGTGTTAGATTCATGGGCTTCATTTCATGCTACCCCCATAGAAGTTATTTTCTTGATTATGTCCAAGGGGATTTTGGGCTGGTTTATTTAGGAGATAACGAACCCTGTCAGATTGTTGGAAAGGGAAGAATCAAGATTAAGTTGTAGAATGGGAATCATTGGCTACTATGTGAGGTAAGGCATGTTCCAAAGTTAAGCAAAAATTTAATTTCAGCAGGGCAACTAGATGATGAAGGTTGTGTTGTTACTTTTAGTGATAAAAATTGGAGGGTCACAAAGGGTGCCTTAGTGGTAGCAAAAGGTGTGAAAGTAGGCACCTTATATCTTTGTACAGGTCATACGCTCCTTCTACTTTAATTGTTACAGAAAAAGGTTAATGTTCAGAACTTTGCTGAGTTCGGTAGGGGTAGAAGATCATACAGTTTTTGTGGACTCTGAATCAACACTGTGGCATAATAGACTTGGGCATATGAGTGCAAAAGGTATGAAAGTACTTCATGCAAATAATGTTTTACCAGGTCTAAAATGTGTTAATATGAATTTCTGTGAAAGTTGTGTGTACGGAAAACAAAAGAGAGTAAGTTTTCTCAAGGATGGAAAACAAAAGAAAGATGAGAAATTGGAGCTTGTGCATATGGATGTATGGGGACCAAGGTATCTTCTCTTGGTGGCTCTCTGTATTATGTTACATTCATTGATGATGCAACTAGAAAGGTATGGATTTATTTCCTTAGGTAGAAAAATGATGTATTTGAAACTTTTTAAAAATGGAGAAGCTTGGTTGAGAATGAGATGGGTAAAAGGTTAAAATGTCTCAGATCTGATAATGGTGGTGAGTATTGCAGCAAAGAGTTTGAAGATTATTGTTCCTCTAATGGTATTCGTAGACATAAAACTATTCCAAGGACTCCACAGGAAAATGGAGTGGCTAAATGCATGAATAGAACAATAATGGAGCATGCACAGACTATGAGATTGCATGCTAGGTTGCCTTTAAAATTATGGGAAAAGACTGTAAACACTGCTATTTATTTAATTAATAGAGGTCCCTCTAATCCTTTGGGTTGTGGTATTATAGAGGAAGCATGGAAAGGTAAGAAGGTGAGTTATTCTTTTCTCAAAACCTTCGATTGTGAAGCATTTGCACATGTAGATTATGAAAATAGAACCAAGATTGATGCAAAATCAAAGAAATGTGTATTTGTTGGATATGGCATTGATGAATTTGGTTATAGGCTTTGGGATTTTGAAAATCAGAAAATTGTGAGAAGCAGGGATGTCATATTCAATTAGAAAGTGTTGTACAAAGATCTGTTGCTGCAGCATGAGAAGAAAGGAAATGATTATGTAGTGTTGGATGATACTCCAAACAATGATGTTTCAGTGGTTCCTCATGCTGGGAAACAACAACAACAAAAGATACCACAAACTCCTATTAGATGGTCTTCAAGGACAAGTAGACCTCTGGAAAGATTCTCTCCCTCTTTGTATACTATTTTGTTAACTGATGCTAGTGAACCAAAATATTATGATGAAGCTATGCAAGTGGATACCAAGGTTCAGTGGGAGCATGGAATGCAAGAAGAAATGGACTCCTTGCTAAAAAACTAGACTTGGGAATTATGCAAGTTGCTTGCAGGTAAAAAGGCTTTACCAAACAAATGGGTTTATAGGTTGAAAAAGGAAAATGGAGGTAAGAAAAGATTTAAAGCTAGATTAGTTGTAAAGGGATTTGCACAAAAAAAGGGTATTGATTTTAAATAGATTTTTTCTCTTGTTGTTAAAATGACTTCTATTCGTATTGTTTTAAGTATTGTGGTTGCTGAAGATTTGCATTTAGAACAGCTTGATGTTAAAACAACCTTTCTCCATGGTGATTTGGAAGAGGAAATATATATGGACCAGCCACAAGGATTTGAGGTCAAAGGTAAGGAGAGAAACTAGTGTGTAGATTGAAGAAAAGTTTATATGGCTTGAAGCAAGCACCTCGGCAATGGTATTTGAAATTTGATAGTTTTATGGTGGCAAGGCTACAACAGGTGTAATTCTGACCATTGTGTTTATTTTAAGAGGTTGGATAATGATAGCTACATTATTTTGTGTTTATATGTTGATGACATGCTTGTAGCTGGGTCTAACATGGATCACATAAGTGAGTTAAAACAATAATTAGCAAATTATTTTGCTATGAAGGATTTGGGGGCAGCAAAACAAATCCTTGGTATGGAAATTTGTAGAGATAGGAAAAACAGAAAATTGTTTTTATCTTAGGCTAATTATGTTGAAAAGGTGTTGCAGAGATTTCATATGGAGAATGCAAAAGCTGTCAGCACACCTTTGCCTAGTCATGTTAAATTGACTAAGGACATGTGTCCAAAGACACAAGAGGAGGAAGAAAAAATGTCCAAGGTACCATATGCTTCAGCTGTAGGTAGTCTAATGTATGCCATGGTATGTACGAGACCGGATATTGCACATGTTGTAGGAGTTGTTAGCAGGTATTTGAGCCATCCCGGAGTTGAGCATTAGAATGCAGTAAAATAGATTCTTAGGTATTTGAGAGGTACATCCAATCATTGTTTATGTTTTGGGGGATCTAATATTGATTTAAAAGTCTATGTTGACTTAGATTTAGTAGGGGATATAGATACTAGGCGGAGTACCACAGGTTATGTATTTACAGTTGATGGGACAGTAGTGAGTTGGATTTCTCGATTGAAGAAGGTGGTTGCTTTATCCACCACAGAGGCAGAGTATATTGTTGCAACAAAGGCGGAAAAGGAGATGATATGGTTGCAACTTTTCATGGATGAGTTGGGAAAACAACAGGCTGGAAATTACTTGTTTACAGACAGCCAGAGTGCTATACATCTTGCAAAGAATTCTGCTCTGCATTCTAAAACAAAAAACATCCAGTTGAGATATCATTTCATTCGGTCAGTGTTGGAGGATGGACAGGTTAAGCTGGACAAGATACATACAAATTTCAATCCAACAGATATGTTTACAAAGGCGGTGACAAAATATTTTGGTTCAACAGCATCAGTTAACAAAATAGTATACAAAGAGGGAGAATCTTTTCGGAGGTCTACTTATCCTTGAAGACCATCTAAAAGGAGTTTGTGGTATCTGTTGTTGTTGTTGTTGCCCAGCATGAGGAACCACTGAAGCATCATTGTTTGGAGTATCATCCAACACTACATAATCATTTCCTTTCTTCTCATGTTGCAGCAACAGATCTTTGTACAACACTTTCTCATTGAATATGACATCCCTGCTTCTCACAATTTTTTGATTTTCAAATTCCCAAATCCTATAACCAAATTCATCAATGCTACATCCACCAAACCGCAGCCATCCAATACTTTTATTATCCAGTTTAAAACCTATTACAATCTTGTGAATAATCGTGTTTTTCATCATACTGTAATACCCATCCGAACCCCTTTTTAACAAGCTTAGAAGCTTCCAAATTTTTGGGTTCTACAAAATCGGATTTTTCTTTTTTCATTGATTTTTCCCTTTTTCGGTGATCACATGAAAAAGTAGGAAGATAATTTTTCTCGGGGGCTACCACCCTCGAACCCCCGCCTGGGGCCCGGCCCAGCAAGGATAGGGGTCGGGGTGTACCGTAAACCATGGGCTATACAGTATAGCATGATCAGTTGCCACATACCAACATATATGTGTAATAATAGTATATAAATGAATTGTCATCAACCCCCTACTATATCAAACCATGTGAAGAATGTGCGAGAAGACAAAGTAAAATAAAAAATTGGGTCAACATGGAAGGGAAGCCTAAATGCCCCTAACACTTTGCATCTTCCCTAATTTTTCAAGAATCAAACACAAACATGGAAGAATGATGATACACATAGAAGAAGGTTTATGAAACAAAATCACTCTTGTACCCAAGAAACAACAAGGGTGACAAGGGTCATCCAAGAACACATAGCACAAGTAGGGGGAACACATCGAAACACACACACTTCTATTCTAAAGATAAAGAAGAGGCCTCCCCCTAACACTTATTGACCAAGAGGTCATCCAATTCCCACTCTAGATCATCGTAAGGGGAAGGAGGACGAGCCTAGAATTGTGGAATATTAAGGGGAGGAGCTTCCGACCCTCCCGCAACAAGGGCTGAGGAAGAAGGCCTCGCAAGGTATCCTCCACTAGGCTCTTGTGGAGCTATGGTTAGTGATTTTGTGAAGATTGCTGACAAGGCTAAAACTTCATCTAGAGAGTTGAACATGCACTTTATTGGAGTGCCATGTCGTACCTCAAAGGATAGAGAGGACTGCACGAAAGATTCACTGGTTGGCTCACTGAGTTACTCGGGAGCGATGACAAACTCAAGGGAAGTCGGGACTTGTTTTGTTACCAAGATAGAAAAAGCTACCGCAGGACCACCTTTCGGAGAAGGTGGGCTCCTCTTACATCCTCCATTTTTGGAAGGGTCACCCTCCACCTTCTACTTCATTAGGGGATGTGAGCTCCCCACAAATCAGGCAAGAGGCGTGGAGGAAGAGGAGGAGGAGAAAACCGTGACATACACCATCGAGGTGTTCAACATGTCCATGGGTTTTGGGAAAGGTGAGATGTCTAGAAGGGACATCAACAAGGGTGGATCAACCAAAGGAGTGATGAACACCTGCACCTTTTTAGGGTCATACACACTCACAACAAGAGCTAGAAGCAATACAGATCTTGGTTAAATGGAAGTAGAGGGGAGGAGAGAGGAGGACATAGAAAGAGACCCTAATACAGGAATAGCCATCTCCTCTTCCTTCTTCTCTAGAGTGGCTTGCTCAGCTACGAGAGCCTTTCACCTATGCTTACGCTCATGCGCAAGATGGTTTATGCGACTCTTCAAGCGAGAGGCCGGGAGCTATGAAGGAATAGAAGGATCCTGCTCAGCCATGGGAGTGTCCATTATAGGTTTTTTTGGCGGAGGGACAAGCTCCTAAACAGGAGGAGGAGGAGTGGGTTGAGAAACAATGGGGGGAGTCGAATCTAGTGTCTCGACAGTGGGCCTCTTCCCGTTTACTGCATTTGGAGTAGAAGTGGTGGGAGGCTGTGAAGGTTGGGACATAGAGGATTCCCCATGGTGATCTTTTCTCCTACCATACCAAACGAGCCTAGGCTCCGTGGGCAAGACATGAAGCTCGCACGCAGGATGCTTGGGATTTTTCCAAGTGAGCAACATATGATTCTTTCACAAGCGTGAAACATAATCTAATGGCACCACAACAGGGTGAGAGGAAGCATCAGGCTAAACAACGAGAGAAGAAGAGGAGCCTTGAGATCACTTCCCTTATTTCCTTCGAGCCACGGTGGCATCACTGTCAACTTTTTAAAAAGCCCTATGTGAAATTACATAGAGTGATGGAGGGTACCTCACTTTAGGCATTAAGCACCATATCTTGTACTTTTGATAAGTTTGGTAGAAGAGGTCCTTCCTAGGTGGGAGAGGACCAATGGGTGCCGACTAAAAGTAATCTAAGGAGTAACTACCATGCCCAATTGGTGGTCTATAGCCAGTGTTGTGGATCACATGTATGAAACCCCCATGCATGAACTTCAAACACTTATGCACAACCAAGGGAATTGTGTTCATAGCTACTAGCCAGGGGATACCCAACTTCACTTTGAAGAGTTCAGACCCTGGGATTATATCAAATAAAAGGTTTACAATTTTAGGTCCAACAAGAACTGATAAAACAATACTACCAAGGGAGGGTATGGAAAGTCTGTTGTGCGTACAAATGGTGCTCATAGCTGCATCGTACCCATCTTTATGCAGAAAGTTAATTAACATGATCACCCCAGTTATAATGTTCACCTGAGATGTTGAGTCAACAAGAACACCTGCAATAGTGTTTCTGTTGATTCATGTAGGGATATAGAGAGGTGACGATTCCCTATTAAAACCCATCAGTAGGTCCTGCGAGGTGAAGGTTATACTTGGACTACTACTTGCAGGCTACACAAAGGGGATAGGTTGATGTAGAAAAGAGGCCATCACACACACTAAACGACACTTTCACAAAGCCCCCAAAAGGTTGTAAAATAGGATAGTGACTCGATTGAGTTTTTGTTACATAACACTTACGGAACCTTCCAACTATACCCACTAGGGTTCGTAGGTTGGGTCACGAGGTGAAAGGCCCCACAATGCTCCTAGAACACAAGGAAAGGAGATTTCAGTACTACAAGACGAAACCCAAAATGGTTCACGTCAAGTTCACAAAAAATGTAAGAGAGTGGGATCAACCACGTCAAGGCTCCAGGTCATGGAGAGTCGAGAGCAGAGGGCTGCCCTAACTTACCTAACTCTAAAGGGGTGTTTCAAATAGGGATCGAGAATGATGAGGACTATAGAGTACTTCAATCATCCTTCAGACCCAAAATCCAAGTTTGGGCTAGGTGAGCTGGTTTTTAGAGTCAATACTATACCTCAGACAACTCTTTGTCTAAGGATGACAACACAGTTCTTGGATGACGACGTGGCATGTTGCCATTTATATGGCCAAAGGACATAAAGTACAATATGAACTACCAAAAAAAAATAACAACCTAGAAAGTTATTCTTAAATGAAAAAATAGAACAATAAAGTACAAAAAGTACAAACAAAGATGATAGAGTAGTTAGATGAAAGCAAGAGTGATGAAAATGATCTCACAAAGGCACCAATTTTCCAACTAGCTCCAAATGCATGTTCACCTACACACAAGAAAGAGGGGAAAATTTTGGGGCTGTATAGGGGTTTGCCGTAGTCAGACTCCTGTTTTGGTGATTCCACCTCTACATATAGCCAAAATAATAATGAGATAGATATATGCAATAAAGAAGTAAAGAAAGTAGAGAGTGAAATAAACACTACAAAACAGTAAAATGCTACTCAACCAAATCATAAAGGAGAGGAGCAAAACATTACCACCTCCACCCAAAAGCTTACTAGCCAATGGAGGAGAATGCGGACATGGAAAGGTCACCACAACCTTAACTGTAATGAAAGGAGGTCTCGCAAGACTTCAAGCCCACAGTGTTATGGCTTGCTTCACACTTGCTATGTGGAGTTGATGGAGTGTTGCTGGTGCAATGGAGTGTTGAAGTGCTACTTGAGAGTGAGGTGAATGCTAGAGAGTGAAATGAAGTGCTTAGAATATGTAAAGAGATGGATTGAATGAAGAATAGATGAATTTTAAGGAAGAAGGAGAAAGAATAAGGCATTTTTAGGACAATTGGTCGAAGAGGGACATTACAATTCCTCCCCAATCGAGAGTGTAACGCCTTTGCCAACTTTAGGAATCTGTCAGGGATGACAGTGTACCACACGGATGTTAGTGTGTCGTGCGTGAGTCCCTAACAAATATTCTACCACTAATACTATAGACAGATGCCAAATGGAAGGGAGATAGTTGAGTGATGTGGAATTTCACCTTCAGATTTGATTTTCTAAGGTGAGGGTGTGTAAAAGGGGAATTTGCGTAAGGGGTGAAAATTTTCTCCTATACAATATGTTGTAGTTACAAGTGCCCTGCTAGACACATAAAATGTGGAAGCAATATACACAAGGCAAGCAAATTGTTTCAAAAAAATGCCTCAAAGAAATGTGATATTTCATTTTATAGTTTAACCACGATACCACACCGTTTTCACATGATCCTTGTAGTGATGTGGGAGTTTAACTCTACACTACATTGTTATTGCTTGACCTTCATGGTAATGTTGGATGTTATTGCTACACCACATTGTTATTGCTCAACCTTCATGGTAATGAGGGATGTTACCGCTACATCGCACCATGTCTTCTTGGCTATTGCGGGGACGCATGAGAAGTATTTGATTTACCCCCATTCCACACATTTATTGCTCAACCTTCGTGGTAATGCGAGATGTTACCGCTACACCACACCGTGTCTTCTTGACTCTTGTGGTATGGAGGTATTATGAAACTTGTCACAACAGTCTTATGAAACTTGTAATGACCATCTATTACCTTGACACAACAGTATTATGAAACTTGTCATATTTATGGGCACCTTTTAAATTACATTCAGGTCTATAAGGAAACTATCCTATAGGGATGACAGTTCCAAGAAACATGGAAATGGTTAAACCAATAAATAGTTAACTAGAAACCATGAATTTTCAATGCATAATGGAGAATACACAGAGAGTTAAGTCAGTGAGAAAACATCCTTTGAGAATTTACATCAAAATTATGACAATCTAAGAGTTCATAGTAGAAAATCATATACCCTCAAAGACGTAACAGTCATAATAGACCTAGTGATAGCTTTCAGAGTCATAAGAATAAATTCATAAGAGAATAGATGCAAGAGCATGAAAAGACACTGAGATGGAAGGGAAATTGGTAGATTTGATAAGACCTATAGTGAGAAGGTAGGGAGAACAAAGTAATTTACAATCAAGAGCATCATGGTAGTTTCTTAGGTGACGATATTTGGGAAAGGAGAGAACTTAGTGACAACATTACCATCAAAACAATAAGGATACTCAAAACCATACCAAATCCGAGGGCCTTTTTCATCACCTTGTAGAGATCTCAAACATGCATGAAAATATTTCACAGAGACTAGAATCATCTCTATTTTTGATGATCACAAAAAGTAACAAAAAATTAGATTTACAAGTGATGAAAAGAAGTACATGGAAAGTATATTATGCTGAATTTATTTTAAAAAAAAAAACTTAACCATTAACTATCCAATACAATTTAACAAAATACAAATATACAATGAAATATTATGATTAAAAAAATGATAATTTTAATGGTTATCTTAAGTTAGACAAAAAAAATTTGTGCAAGTGAAAAATAACACCCTTAGATTATTCTAAACAAATAACATTTTCATTTACATCATTTTCAAGCAACAGTTTTTTAGATCCGTCCAGCTGTACAAAAATCAAATCAAATATGCAACGATCTCAAAGATTTGAAGGTTTAAAAGATTGATATTTTAAGATGTATTCTTGGGTGTATCCTACAAACTTCATCATAGAAGGATGGGTCATCACCTCATTTAGACTTGGATGTGGAACTGTCTTTACTGTTTCCATAGAATCCAAAATAGGCCTAACAAATGCTAGAAGAAATAACCCTATAAACAGGCAAAAGGAAAAGCTAAATTAGTAGTAATTTACTAATTTTCATTCAACTTCTCTATAATCATTTTAAGTACCTGATTCTATTGTACTTTAAAGATTTATAATATGAAGTTTAGCTATTCAAATAGCTTAAATAATGTTAAGTTATAAAACTGATAAATAGGCTTTAGCAAATAAAAAAAAATCCACTTCTAAAATTTTAAATATCTTTACTGTATCTATTTACCGTTGTTAGAGAGTTGCAAACTATAAATTGTCCTTTATCCTATAGGATTGAGAAAGGAAGGACACTATCAAATAGTAATTGAATCATAACAAACAGTCCAAAATCAATGAAAGTTATTGTCAAATGGTGAGAAAGATCTGTCCTCTAAGTCATTTGCACATGGTGATTGAGAACATAGTGAATAAGAGGTAAAGAGCATTAGATCATAGCACTGCAAAATGGTCATGAGTTATGCAATGAACTTCACTACTCTTTTGATCACAAAGGAGATAGAGATAATAACCAACATACTGATGTGCATATAGAATGTTCATAGAGTTCAAACTTCCTTACAAAGCAATTACCACAACAGAGTTTGAGGTGAATTGCACTGGCTATTTTATGCCGATATGGATATGTTCTAACCTGTAGTTAATTGTTGTAGCAAAAAAAATATGCTAAATAGTTGTTCACATACCATTGTTTCAAATTCTAAATTGCTATACCTTATTCTAGGAGCAAATCATAGGGGGAGTCTATGCATAAGACACTATTGTTTCAAATTCAAGTTGCTGGCTCTTTCACAATTGTTTGCTTCATTTATTTGATCTAAGACAGTCTATTGTATAGAATATGCTCTCAAAATCACAGTAAAATCCTTTATTCCAGGATGAATGTTCAAAATATTTCCCATCATAACAATGAACAAAAGCATTGGTCATTAACCTGAACTTTACAAGAGTTTCATCAAATTCTAATTTTCCACTCTCTTTTCCATTTTGAAATTTGTTCACAATTTCATCCATGAAGAACTTCATCAGCCTGTAGATCCTGCTATTAGCCATAACTTTACCAAGTGTTGAGGAAAAACTAAGCAACACTAAAAAACCCTAAAATGGATTACTATAGCAACACTAAATCGACACTCAAGATATATTCCTCTCAAAATGGATGTATCATATTGATGAATGACTTCTTTAATAACTTTGAGTAGTTGAAGGAGAAACGCCATGAATGCAGGTAGATAGAACAAGGGCATGACTAGCAATAAGACTATTGTTGACTTTTAAATCTACAAGAGGACACTTCAAGTGCCAAAATACCATCTTGGAATCACATCATAAATTCTCAGTTGGTGGAAGATGCATAATGACACTTTGAAATAGTTGGAAGAGAAATTGGGAAATAATTGCACATCAAAATCATGAAAATATGGACAATTGGATCAATTTGTAACTCAAAACAATGCATTACAAGATTACAAGGGTCATTTGGAACATAACTGGATCATCAACATCTCTCCACAAGGTCCTTTGTGCAGGAGGTCAACTTCAATTTGGCATTGGAAAGAAATACACCTCTATCAGATTCGTGCAAGAAGTATAAGTGCAAGTGATTCTCACCTTTTGGATAGATGGTAAGTTCATAATGGATCACCCATAAATTATTCAATTAACTTAATGATCTTCAAAAAAATCATGCAAGTTAGAAGGCTCCATCAGAATCACTGTGGAAGATCAGACTTCAAGTGGAACATGTAGAAAAACCAAGTGCATCCACCAAGTTCAACATATCTAATTCAAATGGAAAGTCCTGATGGCGATGTAAACAAGAGGTGATGTTAGCATGACATTATGAAAAGGATTGGGAGCTTCATATGAAGTGATGTAAGTAGGGTGAGGTGACATCAAT
This sequence comes from Sequoia sempervirens, assembly GCA_007258455.2. Classification (NCBI taxonomy): domain Eukaryota; kingdom Viridiplantae; phylum Streptophyta; class Pinopsida; order Cupressales; family Cupressaceae; genus Sequoia; species Sequoia sempervirens. Next base: position 539,137,034 of record VDFB02270651.1, on the reverse strand, counting down.
ATGACATCATCTAGGTGGGGATTTCAAAAAGTGAAGTGGATTGGGCTTGCGAAAAAGGTCATTTGAATTGGATGGAGAAACACAAAAATGAAAGTTCAGATGGAGGTGGAAAGTCCACAAAAGAATGTGGAGAAAATGAAGTGAACCAAACAAGTGCACTTGAAAGGAGTTCACTTAGAAAAAATAATGTCATTGGGAGAAGGTGCGAGAAGATGGGATTCATCTGCCTACAAGACCTTTACTTAACCAATTTTAAAAAATAACTATGATTGCAGAGGAATGATTCACAAGTGGAAATTGTGGGAAAACCATCAGGATGTAGAAGTGATCCAATTCACATGAAAATTCCCACAAAACTAGATGGGCATACATTTTCCGCAAAGTGAAAAATTCCAAGAGAACCAAACAAATGGGAAAAAAGGAAAGTTTAGAAGGACAATGGATTTTCATAGAGCCAACACTTGGGTCATTTTATCAATTTAATTCTTATGCGGATAAAATCATCAGAACTTCACCATGCGAGAGAAACCAAGCGAACAAGAAATTGTGGAAACTTGGGCTTGAATCATATGGAAGGACAAAACCCACATGGGCACAACTTTCTATCCCTAGCATATTTCTCAAAACTTCAAAAAGCAACTAGGCCTAATTTTTAGTACTCTACCTATGGGTGCTAAGAGATTTGACAAAAACCCAACCATGGTTGGATTTCTCAAATTGGTTATAAAATTGGTCAAATAGCTAAGGCACAAAAAAATAAAGGACTCGAGTCATAATAGTGTTCTTGTAACATACCAACCCTCTAATGAACTAGAAATTTCTACGTTTTCACCTTTTAAGTAAATCAACTAAGTAACAAGCTATTGTAGTAATTTTTTTTCTTTCTTTATTGAGAATATACGAACAAGATGCCATATATCAAATTACAATAAATATTTCATTTCATTACAATAACTTCACAAGTTACAACAATACAAGAATGCATACATTTACATACATAGCTCCAATGAGCTTTAGAACAAATAGTTGTAAGACAGTCTAGGATCCTTCCTTTCAAATCTTGGTTCTTTTGTCACCTACTATGGAGGAGAAGCATCACTCAAGCACTTTTCCACTAACCATGGATTCTTAATGTGGTCCCCCACAAATATATCATTTGATAGATGGCCCTTCCCTTCAATGAAGAGATTGGTAGAGTAACCGATAATGACAACCAACTAAGCATAGTGTTGTGTCCTACATAACTAGAACTTGTAATCCCACAATCTTAGACTAGCATGTAATACTAGATCATGGTGAATTGATAGTTGAGCCAAAGGTCATCACACTACTTTGGCCAAATTATTTCATCAGTATTTTCTACTAAGGGTCATCTATCACATACACTACTCAGAGCCGATTTGACTTAAGGCCATCTTAAACTATGCATAGGTATTTCCTTCAATGGATAATCTATCATCCCAGAGATAACCTATCACCATTTTATTCTACTTGGAATAAACCTGCTTAACAAGTAAGTAAACAAGCTAGGTATTTCCTTTAATGGATAATATATCATCCCAGAGATAACCTATCACCATTTTACTTACTTGGAATAAACCTACTTAACAAATAAGTACACAAGCTCCCTCCCATACTAGATTAACTATCCTAGGATTAAACACAAGCTTTTCTAGTTAAATCAATAACTTAGCTAAGTGTATCACATGTTCCTCTCATGTTCAATCATACGTAGTATATAATACCTATGATAAACACCAAACTCCTATTATGGAGTACTTAAAAGCACAACATGAAAACAACATAAAAGCTTCAATTTCATTTTCAAAGACACTCTAATTTCTCTAATGCACACACTGGAAAAGAAAACTCAAGCATACATGGAAGACACATCATTCATAAGTAAAATAACTAAGAAGAAGAGACCCTCATGCCTATTATCACTTACCCAAATAATTGACAACAATGTAGCCCTTTTCAACAACACCAATCTTGATAATTAGCTTCTCTAGAGTGTCACAAACAAACTCTAACTCTCAAGTTGATAGCTTGCTTCTCTCAACAACAAACTTCCTCACAAACAAAATGGAACTCACTCCCTTTCTGTCTCACAAAATAAAACAGAGTATGGCTAGAAATAATGCAATATAAAGACTAACAAGAAGAATGCAAAAGATGAATCCTTTCAAATTAAATAGCTCTGCTATTTATAGAGAAGCTTGGTAACTTCATAGCCTATAGTTTAGGAATGATAATGGATAGAAAGCTCCATGCAAAGCAACACATGAAACATAATAGAAAGGTGGCGACTTATTAAGTCCATACTCAACAAAATCACCTATAGGTTGACTTGAAACGTTGACAATAATCAAAAGACTTATTCAAATCTGCATATGCTCAATTCAAATTATCTCATACAATAGACATCTACAACAATTGGATTTCCAAAGGTGGCACCAAATCCATCCACACTCCTCATTGTTGGCGCAGTTTCCTTGCCATTAGAAATAGTCAACTATCAATTTGTAACACCAAGCACTATTGACTTGCTTTGGGGATGAGTCGACTGAGATGTTAAATACGTTTGAAAAAGTCATCGATAGATGTATAAAACATGGCAGGTATGTTTACCAAGTTAAAATTTGATCTTGAACATAGGCATCAACTAAGTCCATGCTTGTATCGACATAAGACAAAACTCTAAAATCAATACAAACATTTTATATCGCATGACAATAAGAGTGGGAATCGACTTCACAGACAGTCATAAGCAACTTCTATAAACATAGTCAGCACGTACCATATATTCAATCTCTTTCATAGTAAATGATAGTTGATCTCAAGCTCCTACTTACCAAGGAATGCCATCTTAGCATGCTAAAATTCTTTACTCTATAGTGTCAATACGTTGTAGTCTTATCGATTACCACTTGTGCGCCTCTATTCTTTCACTATGTACTCCACACTTTTCTTTCTATGTGATGATATAAATGCTATGCCTATGTTTTGTGAAAGTCTTACAAAGTATTCAATATACACAACAAGACTCTATCTAACATACCTTATGCTATGTATGGCTTCAAGTGCTACTCATAAAATGCTATAAAGTTTCACTTTCAAACCCATATATGGTGTGGCCTATAAGTTTGGGCATTCTATGTTATATAAGCACATATATGTATATGGACTAGCTATATTCATATTACATCATGCACCATATAACCAATATTATGTATTTTAGTAACATATAATATATGTATGTATATAGTATATGAAAAATACATAGTAACTACGTTTTTGTCGATCAATGTATACATCAAATATATATATATATATATATATATATATATATATATATATATATATATATATATATGAAAATGAATACAAACAAGCTATCATTCCCATAATAACCCTATTGACTATATATATATATATATATACAATCTTATACTCATAATATATATCCATTCTATATTCGAATGAATAACTCTTTTTATCATATTCCGTAAATAATAATATGTGTGTATATTCATACACATATACTTATTTATGCACACCTCTTCGATAAGCATTAACGCTTACAAGTGTATTAGCGTATACATTATATAGCAATATGATAATAAAGTAATCCATTCTATATCGAATGATTATGAACACATGGTTATACACACACATATATCAGGCTACCCCATCTTAACATCATAGGGTTATAAATATACACATTTATATATGCACCTATACATATATATATATGCATGTCAATAAGTAGCATTAATGCTATCCTCATATATATATGTGTGTGTGTGTGTGTGTGTGTATACGTATATATGTACTAACATATATTTATATCCCAAGTCAATCAAGTATGTACACATTCGGTATTCAAATGAATACTAACAGGTAAATATTTACGTGCAATAATAATATTATATATATATATATGTATATACACACTCCACTAAGCTTTTATACTTGTGTGTATTTGTACATATATACATACATACATATATATATATATATATTATAGCAACATGTTAGTCGAACGATCCATTCTAATCTGAATAATCATGACCATGTGATTATACTCTCACAAACATCATAACAAACATTTATATACATATATGCATATCTTATACATATGTCATCATACTCGTATGTACATCCCATTATATCCATCATACACGTATGCTGACATATGCATATATCCTAATACTCATTCAACCATACATTCAAGCACAATAAAATAAGGAAGGTCTGAATAGCTCAAACAGATAAACATCACACAATAATGCACTCGATAGTATACAAGACCTTTACTAACACAAACACATCAAACTAGGAATGACTTACCAACTTCCCACTTCTATGTCTAGATTTGACCATTCTACTATGAGTGTGTGTTTAAGCTCAGATAGTTTATGTTACCGGTTACCCGACCAATATCTTCTCCTAAGTGATACTTCCCCTCTACTTGGAGGAATGAACATTTACCTGCAACCACTAACATTTACACACGACAATCAACTGTTCACAAAATATGCAGTATACATAATACATCTCCAAAGTTAGAATATCAATTCAATAACCATCCATTTGATATATATGGATTTATTTTTGCACAACATCAGATGTAATAACATACATTCATAATGCACTGATAACCAAGTACAAGCACCATTTATTCATCTCCATAATTCACATTACATTGACATTTTACCCTACATAGTAATAGTAAATAGTAATCACACAATTTGGGTGTAACATACTTCCCCCCTTGTGAATCATCGTCCTCGATGATCTATAACACTTTAACATACAGATAAAGTCAAATAAAGTTTTACTTACCATTCTCAAAATACGTAAGATTTATAAAACATTCATCCTATGTAGCATCTCTCCTTGCAACCTTTCACTTCTTGGACCTTGCATCGAGTGCCCTTGCTATTGCATAGGGAAAACTTGTATGCCTCACACATACTTACTCTCCCAAAGAGATTTATTGCATTATCATATTACCTCATATACACATCCTAGGTACAATAGTAACTATACATAACACCTGAGACATAGTGACTAGAAATCACTAGCCGATGTATTTATCCTTAGTATAATCCAAATAGAAAAGGAATAATGATGTATTGCGCACTACACCGTGGGTGCCATTATTCCCCTTTGGTATTTACACTTTTAGACAACTCAGAAATTAAGTCTGTCTATCACTTACACATCCATTTTCCTTATCAAAAAGTATTGTTCTTGACTACTTGTCCATCTTGAGCATAACATTGCTCTTGGACACTTGTCAAATTCCGATATTGCTTCATACTTAAGCTTTGTATCTAAAAAATTTCATCAACCTCTTTGATCTATTACTCCTTTATGACAATCTATCAAGTCTATGGTTAACCCTATTTCTAAGCCTATTTCAGCCTAAAGAGTTTCCAACCTTCCTTTTCATATAATGGTCCAAACCTCAATGTTGGAAGTTTATAAATCATTCCAAATTTGATTTACCATTTTTTCCTATTTGGCTATAATAATATATTGCACATTCGCTCAATTGAATTTTTCATAGTATGATCATGGTTTACACAACCCTATCATTATTTGCTTGTTCACAACTGAGACAACCTTCTCAGGAATACTAAGCAACTACTTCTCACAATATAATATTTAGGACCGAAATCCTATAAATCAAGTTTCCAATTAGCGTTGGTTACTTTGGTTAGTCTTTCCACTAGAACATAATGTCATTTTCACCATCATAGACAGGTTGATTTGTCTTGTGTTCTACCACTCTCTCTCTGGAAACTTAAGAGAGTATACATGTCCTACCGTTGATGACATCCGGTCTTCATTTCCTGGCATACTAGACATTATCTTGCCACATTCTGTGTAGCCTCTTACTCTATCTTTTCCCAGGTTATAGTGGTTCCTTATCCGACAATTCACTTTGTCATTCCAATGTTCTATCTCTAACATCAATTTCCTCATTTCATTCCTGAATCTTCCAAAATTTTGGGTACATAGGTTCTTTTATAATCAATAATATTCTGTTCTTTGACTAAGTGAAAACCTATTTCACGATCTCACGTCATCTTTAATTCCCATGTAATAATGGTTAGGATTTTAGTGAGGATAAATATCCTTTAATTTAGGACATCCACAACTTGGATTTCTTCCCCTAGGATTATTCTGAAAGATGAAATTTCATCTTTTTAACTCAATCTAATTTTCTCGATAAGAATTGTTACTAATTTTGAGTATTAATCCTTGTTCAATCATGTTCGTCCCTAGAAGATATCAAATTTAATTGCATACCTAATTACCAAGCATTAATGTTTCTCGTTGGTTCCATTGATTCACTTAATCATATAGGTGAGTCTGAATGTCGGTATACCCTATTTATAGGATAGAGTCATCAATCAATGAATAGTCTGATGTTATTGGTTACTCTAACCCTATATGTTCCAATCAAGACCAAATGTTCAACTCAACCAAGTAAGTTATTTCCAACCTATTGGTGTCAATGAGTAGTTCAACCCACTAGGTAAACTTAACCTAAGATTTCTCTCTTTAATCAAATGAACTTCTTGTCCCAATTAGGTTATTCCAATCC
>VDFB02270651.1:539106076-539130312 GCA_007258455.2 Sequoia sempervirens | reverse complement strand
TTAGGATGTCCATGAGCTTTGTAAAAAATTTCATATCCAACACCATTTTGCTACCCTATATTACCCCTAGGGTAATGGATAAGCTGAGGCATCTAATAAGACTATCCTAAAAATATTAAAGAAGACTATCAATGACGTTGGTCATGACTAGCACCTCCAACTCAATCCTGCTTTATGGTCCTACTGTACTAGTGTTGTGCCTCATGACTGGAACCTCCAACTCAATCCTGCTTTATGGTCCTATTGTACCAATGTTTGTACCCCTATAGGAGCCACTCCATACTCCCTTGTCTATGGATCTAAAGCAATACTTCCTATACAGGTCACGTTACCATCCTTAAGAGTATCTATGCAAGGAATGATTGATCAAGAGGAATATCGTCTATCCTGTCTGCATGAGCTAGAGTTACTAGATGAAAAAGAGACATAATGCATTGACACATTTGCAAGAATATCAAAATCACCTTCAACGCAGCTATAATAAAAAGGTCTGACCTAGAATTTTTTACATTGGTCACTTAGTCTTGAAGGAAAATATAAAGAATCAAGTAGATTGAGAAAATCCTAAAAATTTTGAACCTAATGGTTGGGCCCTTATATTATCACAAAAACATATTTATGTAGTGCTTATCATCTTTCTACTCCTAAAGGTGAACCATTACATAATCCCATCAATAGCATGCTCCTTCATAAGTACTACACTTAATTCTCAGAGTATCCCTTCAAAAAGTCAAAAAATACAAAAAAATCAAAAAAATAGTCACCTCAATGAAAACCTAGAAAACAGGTGTCTTGATGACAAAAAATCAAAATTAAAAAAATGGAAATAATGATTAAAATAGTAAAGAGAAATAATTCATCCAAAAGTGAAGACCACTTCGGTGGCACTTTGGATAAGTACCATGGTGAAAACCTGGCAAACAGGCGGCATGTGTAGTTAGTGTATGCTCCTTCATCTACTATCACTCCACCTGGTCTTCCATCATTCGTTCATTCCTTCTCAAATATCCTTCATCCATATTAAATCTTCGGCATCCCTCTTATGGCCTAAAGACCATCGACATTTAGTCTCCTTTGCTCTCATGATCATCCTTTGCATCCATCGATCCCCTCGCACATAATAAGTTGGTCCTATACCTTACTGGGGGAAATTCCTTGACTTGCATCTTCATGGGAAATAACACAAGGTATTATCCTTTTAAAACATCAAAATCCAAAAAATCATAAAACCTTCTAAGTCCAAAAAAATCATAAAACATCAAAATCCAAAAAAATCATAAAACCTTCAAAATCCAAAAAAATCATAAAACATAAAAAATCCAAAAAAAGTAATCATAAAATATCAAAAACTTCCAAAAAAAGAGTCAAAGTCTGAGTCTAATTCAGTTTGTGTTAGTAGGGTCAAACTATGTTGTCTTTGTGCATTTTCTACATAGGCAAGGCTCATCTTCAATGGGCCCTCAAAACATTAGGTCAACCCTTTTAGGTTTTTCCACCCTTTTAGGTTTTTCCAAATAAAATCATGATTTAGTCTTTTTTCAAATAAAGAAAAATCAAGTCATGTCAAACTATAAGGTCTCTGCATGTATAACATAGGAAACGCCATCAACTGATGAGCCCCAGAGGCCTTGGGTCAATCCTTTAGGGTTCTTTGAGTCTGAATTTTGTCTACAAGCAATCACCATTCAAACCAAATCATGAATCAATAGGAAAACATAACCAACAAATCTTTTATCTTCAATCAATCAATCATCTTATCATTAATCAATTGAATAGGTCATTGGTCTTATATCACAATGGGGTATTATGTCATTTGTCTCATTTGATCTTATCTCTTTTCTTTTATCAGGATGTATCCTTCCTGAGATTAGACTTTTTCTTTGGTCAATCTGGTCATCACCTTAAGCAGGTTGTGTCTTTCTTGTAGCTAGGTGCTTTATTAACAATGGTCACTTGGTCAACTTTAATATATGTGTTACTTGCCTCCAACGGGATATGTCTTTCCTAAAATAAGGCATTGTCACATCGATCGGTCATATCACTCACACTTTATTCAATCAATCAATCCTATCATCTTGGTTAATTAATCTTTCCTTAATCAGGATATGTCCTTCGTAAAACCAGACATAATCAATCAAATCAATTGGTCAACCTTTATCAACTTGTCAATTGAATTTGGTCATCTTGTTCAACCTAATCAATGAATTCAAACAATCTTATCAATATTCTTGGCAAACACTTTGTGGGTTTGGGTTTGTCTTATCTTTTTGATTGGTTTTGGGTCATGTTACTAGTTACCTCAAGGGTGTCCTATTAAAAGGATTTAGAGGAATGATAATGGATCATGACCTCTTTTCTTTGCTTGTTGTCTATGGTTTGTCTTGGCAAAAGGACTAGGATAATCGGGCCCTTAGTATGAGTTGGGCCATTCCTTGTCCTTTGGCTTTGTCATTTGACTTCTTGTATCTCACAAATGGTCACCTTGCACACCTTGGTCTACGTCATACCATGGATTTTGTGTTCCATTTGTGACAATTTTGACACCCAATGATGATAAATATACAAGCATGAAAGTTTGTCCTTTGTCATTTCCTATCTAACATTCCATCTTCCTCACCCTTTTCTCCACACTAACATCCATCTCTTCCATAGTAACATTTCCTTTTTTTGTGTCTTAACAGAGTCTTGTGACACACAAAAATATCTTGCATACATGATCATGATCAAGAAAAATCATAGGAAGCATTATCATCATAGACGCCATTATTATATTAAGCCACATGCATTTTCATAAGAAAATACAAAAACATAAAAATCATCCATATAACATTAACATTTCATTTCCTTACATTTTGCATTATGATCATAGTTCATTTTCATCCATCACATTGCATAGCATTACATTTCACATTGCATTTTACATTCTGATACATCACATCACATTCCATTACATTACATTAATGACATTACGACATATCATATTATATATCACATTTTTCATTTATATTAAACATTCTTAATCCTTACATTTTGCATCATCACATAGACATCCCATTACATCAATGTTAAATACATTTACATATCATATTGCATTTATCAAATTAGGTCATGTATATGACATTTTTCATCCATACATATCAAATTAGGTCTAAACATCCATAGCATAATCATAAAGAATATTAAACCATCACATCATCATATAGAATGCATCAATAGACATCATAAAAATATGAAAATCCATAGCATAAGATCATCATAAACATAAAAAATCATCACATAACACTGCATATATAGAATGTCATCAAAAATCATATCATATATCACTCAAAATATGTGTCATAGGTACAATGTCAAGATGTGTCGTGTCTTTCAAAAATGGAGCTCGCAAGCTCGACAATAAAAAAATACAATGTCAAAAGATGCTCTATCCTGAGCTCCCCTGATCTCCTGTCCCTAGGGCATCCCTATCCTCCTGACATGGTGACTCTTTGGCCCTGTGATTTGAGGTGGATGGCCTATCATAGGGTGTGGCCCACCTCGCATTTGATGTCTCACCCTCTAATGTTCTCTACGAATTCCTGTTGTGGGTCCGACCCCATGAACCACTCTCATTCTTTGAAAATTTGGGCTCCCTTCTCTCTGATGGTACCACCCTCTCATAAAGATATATGTAGTATTGCATAGCTTTGTTGTCCTTGGCATACTCCTGCACGACATCAACCATAGATCTATTGTAGGTGGCAATAAACTCTATCATCCTATAATTTGTTTATTGTTGATTGATGATACCTAGGTCCCTCTCAATCTGTAAGGCATCCCTCTCATCCTTAAGTTCATCTCTCTCTACTGTCACAGTCTTGAGCTTTTCCTCCAAGGCCTATACACAAGCCTATAGGGTGGCTATCCTCTACTCTGCACTGCCCTCATCTGCTCATCCCTCCTCCAATACCACATCCTCATCCATCCCCATGATGATCCTCTCCCAGAGGACTCTCTCTATCTTGTGCATCTCTACCTCCTCTAAATGCACCCCCTTTCTCCCTCTCCACGCCTCTCCACCTCCATCGCCTCAAATTCTTGATGTCCCACCTCTAGAGTGGGCATCTCAGCATGCTACTCTACCTCCTACACTACCACCTTTTCCATTTCCCTCACCTCAGGCTAATCCTCCTCTCAAATTAGTGGTAATTGTCCCACTACTCATCATCCTCTATCCCTCCTCCTCCATCTCCCCATCCTCCATCTCCTCTACATCCACCCCTTCATCCCCTATCACCTCTTCGGCCTCTTAGGCCCCTGCCTTTGTGCTCTATAGGTGTTGGCTTCTCTTGATTTTTCAATGGTAATGGTTGATGAATCAACCACCAAGCATTATACTCTGATATGGTCCTTTCATTTTCATCACCTCCTCTCCAACCCCACTCTAATGGTTGTAGGGCATCAATATCTTGCTCAATTGTGGTCACAACAATCTATGACCCCCATGGATGAACCTCTCGAGAGGACCATGCAAACTTAGCTCTACCCATGGGAACACCCTGCCTCTCTCTGAACTATTGTCTGACCCTCTCTAGAAGATACATCTTAATGATATGTTTGCCCTGAACTATCCACACGATAAGGTATCTCGGTTGTCAGCACCATCGCAAGTGATCATCCTCACTAACCCACAAATCATAGTCTATGTACGATCTCTAGATGAAACTAACTAATGTATCCAATCCATGTCTCCAATATTCCACATCTCCCACATGTGTCTATGTTAGAGCACCCTAATACATATACACATATGGAGCACTAGCTACCATTTGATGTACTATTGGTGGTTGAAACACTGCTATATGCTCCCAGGCCCATATCATCAGCAATGTGACCCCACAGCTCAAGCTTTATTCTCCTTTATATTCAATAATGTGCAATTGAAAGTACTACATACCCAATAGGAATGGTCCCAATGTGTACATTGTCCCATCCTAGACCATCCCCTTGAGCATCTCCCCCAAGCCTATTGGGAAGCTGTGACCTCTGCAATTGAGAATCATCACACCTGCTATCAATGTGCATAACACACAATCATATATGTCATATCTCTTTTCCAAGGTCTCCCATCTAATTTCATATCCCTAGATCCCTAGCTATGCATCATTATCGCAGTCATAATAATCATATAGTTCCTGTAATCCTTGAGTGGGGTCATATTGTACTCTCTCACCATGAATCAGAAGTTGTAGAATCCTGTAGACATCCTCAAGGGTGGCACTCACCTCCCCCATCAACAAGTGGAAGTTGCAAGTCTCGGAGTGCCATCGCTCTTTCAACATCATCAACATGCCCCTGTTTGCCCTGATAATGAGCATATAGGTGACATAGAATAGACCAAGATCCAACAACGCTTGTCTCTCCATGTCGTCAAGCTGGTCCCACAATTGAAATACATCTAGTCGTGACTCCCATGTATAAATAGGAGGTAGATGAACCTGAAGGTATTACACAAGCTATCATGTCAATCTAAAGTCTACATTTAACCCTATTGGACCTAAGTTGACCAAGTCAAAATATCTTAATCTGGGGAAAAATTTTAACTAGTCAATTACATAGCTTTTTGGTCAAATGTGTCACATACATTTTCCATCGGCTCACAACTGCAATTTCATTACTTATATTTCACATGTGTCATTTAGTACAACACTTGCATCACAAAATCTTGACCACATCACTCCCAGCCGCATATGCAACTCAGAAAGTCAGTTGCATTGCACCATTTGATGCATCGTGACGTAACCGTCCTTGCCCTATCCCTAAGCAATTTCCTCATGATGAGACAATTGTAGAAAACCACTTCCCATCTACATCACTCATGCATGCAATTGCATTGCATGGCCTATGACACAATTGCCTACTAATTTTTTTCCCTACCTAAATGCATGCAAATCAAAAAAAATAAAAGGTGGGTTTGTAGTACTCACCAAGGTGGGTGCTCCCTCAAGTTAGCTATAGGTACATATGTGGTTTGCTCGGTGGGAAGTGTCTGGAACAAGTGACATCTTCTCAAAAAAATCACTTAGAGCTCCAAGGTTTTATAAAAATAGAATGCACAAATGACCTATTTTCTCAATCCAATTGTTATTTATAGGTTGAAAATTAGGGTTTTCAACTATCTTGTCTATTGGGTGCACTTTTTGATGACTTTGAGCAATGATTTGACCTCCTTAGCAACCTTGAAAGTGAATTTCATCCTCACCATTGAAATCCTGGTGATCAAATTATCTTATTGGGATAATTTTCCATTTTTTTTGAAAATTTGTAAAATTTTCTCAAGGGGGGCATACCTATACCCTGCTTTCATCAGGGCATCTTTTGACTAAATTTCTTTAACACAACGCAATGAACTGCATTATGTCAAAGAGGGGGAAAATGTCGACACTAAAAAATGTCTTAGTCTGCGAGCGTCATTTTTCTTGGCCTTCATCGCCACATAATTAAATAATTTTAATTATTCAATTTTTTTTATCACATTCCTCTATTAATTAAATAACTTTGAATTGTTTAATTAATTCACTTCCTAACCTTTATTTTGTCTTGATCAATTAAATAAAATTAATTGTGCCACTAATCCCCCCTTCTTCAATAATCAAATAAATTACCATTTATTTAATTATTTGCTTACCATCATTCGTCTATAGTTAAATAATAATTATTAATTATTTAACTATTCATTAATCTTTTAATTCTTCTATAGTTAAATAATTGTCAAAATTATTTAATTATCTCCCAATGTCCCCCTTTTATTAAATAATTAAACTCAAATTAATTATTTAATGCTCTTTTCCCATTTCCTTTCATTTAATTAAAATGATTATATAAATTATTTTAATTAAGTGCCCACTTTCCTTTTCCTCAAATAAATAATTTGGAAAAATTATTTATTCCTCCACTTGTCTAGAGATTCCTTCTCATGAATTAATGATTTTCAAGTTTTAATTCCTCTATATTCTTTCTCCACTATCTCATTTTCAAATCTCAGTCGTCGATCATCTTTGGGATCTTTCTAATCTTGACTGTTCATTTTGTAACCTCCCCTTTCTTGTGTAACATGTCTTCTCATCCATCAATCTTGGAATCTTTCTAGAAGCTCAATTTTGACTATCCATTCAGATGGCTTTCTATAAAAGAAGCCTTCCTCCATTTTTTCCTTAATAACCACTTATCTCCAAATTTATTACTTACAATTTGTAGGTATTTGTACAATATCAACTAGAAATTTGAGGGAATATTTGCAAAACAAGAATGAGGAGAGATAAGTGAAGTGATTCAAGTTCAAGAATGAGGAGTGTTTTCATTTGATTCTTTCATCTTTCTCATGATTTTTTTGTTTTCTCTTGTTTTAGATTGGGTTTTGGCTTAGTAGTGTTGTGGTTATCATTATATTCTAGGATGGCTCATTTTAACCCATCTTACAAAAACCATTCTATGGAGAAATGTAGAGCAATTAAATTTCTCCCAGACACCTTTGTAATACATATTTTGTTGAACATCCAGAATACTGAGAGGGAGGGGTGAATCAATATTCCATAAAACCATTCACATAAAATCCATCTAATCATCATCATAATTCTGACTGAATCAACAAGAGAGAACATATAAACATATCAATACAACCACACACATGAACACCAAGATTTTTATGTAGAAAACCAAAAAAGGGAAAAACCATGGTGACAGTTAACTCACAATATATTAATTTGAATACAAAATATTACAGGGATCACTGCCAAAACCACTATCCTTAAAAAGGCTTACTTCCTAAATACAAAAGATGGCTAACCACCAAGATACAAAGATAGTGGCTCACTGCCAAGACATTGAAATGATAGGATACACCTTCAATGTGCAGGGTTTAGTTCCAATGAAGCTCAAAATATGAATTATTTCCTCACACAATATTTGCTCAACAAATCTACTTTGATCCACAACTGATAAAGCATGTAGACTCAGACCTTTTTTTCGCACACACACTTTTCTTCTCACTCACTCTTGTGTATATTTCTCCACTTCAAAACACCTTATATATATACAAGTATATCTTAATCATCAATTAGGTCAACCTAATTAGATGAAAACAAAATAATCAAAACTCTCTTTGTCAGCACCATAAAACATTTTATCCATGTAGTGCATTGCACCAAGTCAGCTGGCATCCATAAAACATAACTAGTCTCCATAATGTATTGCATACACTGAGTCGATCAAGACTAGAACACAATTATCCAAAACAACAAATAATCCTCAAAGAAAACACCTTTCAGATCTGAGAACATATTAATTTACCATCATACCACCAACATAGATACTATCAACCACAACCACAGCATAAGAATATTCACCTTAATAAAATGCAAAGTCTTTGACATAGTATGTCGAGCAAGGAACACAGTAGTTCACATAGTTGAACTCTGTTAGAGATAAAAAAATTTCTCACAACCAAAACATCTCAAGATCCAGGATATATCTATCTAAATGAGTCATGATAACATGGTTAAGAGATTAGATTCATAACAAATCTTGCAATGATTTTCAGACTCAAATACCAACACATTAATCCATCACAAAGGGGAATTGTTGATAGAGAACAACTTCAAGTAAACCAAGTAGACTTTTCATATAGTTATCACCATGTTGAAATCAATGACAAAATTGGAACAAATGACACAAACCATCCATACTTCATGCTCATGTTGCAAAGCTCCATAATACCAACAATATCCCTGTTTGGCATTGATGGCAACATGCATGACAAAAACATTTTCCAATATATTGCAATGAATACTCTGAATACACCCCCTATCAAAATTGTTCTTCAAAAAAAACAAAATTCCTCTATTAACCTCTATATCTTCATCTCTCTATCTCTCCCCCTTTCACATTATTGAAAAAGGATGGGGTCTGGTATATATGTATATATCAAAATGTAACCAAAAAGATATGAACAAAAAATTGAATTAACCTGAAGAACCTCTGAGACTCTCCAGGATGACCTTCCATGATGCTTTTCCTTCTTCCCATGAATCTTTTGCACTTATAAGAGTCTTGTGTAATAGCTCAAGTTTAGTTAAGGACTCTATACCATCTGCTAGAGTATTTGTATTAAGATTAATCTCTAATAATTCACCAATACAACCAAGAGCACTAGAAACAAAAGTGTGCATGATTTTAATCATGTCTCTAAGTGCCACAAACTTCTTGATAACTTTTGTCCTTTGATCCCATAGAGAAAATATTTTTTCTTGAAGCTACACAATGCAAGACCACCTTTCATTATCTCTATCTTCTGCTAACCTATATGTATCTTCCTAAGTTCTCATCCAGGATTCACTCATCCTTATTTCATTTCTTATGTTTAGTGTGTTGCCAGACCAATCTAGGAAAAAAGGAAGTAGTTCTTGTGCCTCTTCTTCACAACCTTGTACACTCTCCAATTCATTCATGACTTTATTTTGTGCATTTGAATATTTTTCCTTGATATCTTCCAAATTTCCTTCATAAGACCTAATTCCAGAAGGTGCATCAAGTCCAGAGATGTAGACCTTCAAAGAATCAATTATTCCTTTGAGATTCTCCACAAAATAAATAGATGAATCAAAATTAGCACCGAGAATAACCTTTTTCAATTCTTCCAAATATTTTTGAATATTTATCCTTTAATGCTCATGTTCAAACTCACTTCCTTCTACAACTTCTTACTTAACAATATTTTTCCTTTTCTTCCCTGTTCTGATTGTGCTACCGGAGGTACCTTCTACATTGAGATTCTTAGGGATTTCCAAAATAATTTTAGCATAATTATCAACTTCAGCCTCTAACACTTCATAATCTAATTCATATATCCATACCAACCTTGATTCAACTGCTTCCAAGTGAAGAAAATATGCAAAAACAAGAAAATTGATGCTTTTAGAGTACCTTTCAACAACACTTACTAGAATCCTAAACCTTCTATTCATCCTCATCTGAAATGTTCCAAAGAATGCAACAAGGGTAGTCTCTTGTGCATTCGAGCTACCAAGATTTATCATGAAGTTCCTGATTTGATGGTAAATAGGCACTATATTTGACCATTCTATCCTTCCTATTACTGGTAACTCTCTCAAAAAGTAAAAGAGCAGATAGAAAACAAGATTTCCATATCAGAATGTATTCTTCTTACTCTTCTTGATTTCCTTAAATTCTTCAAGATATGTATACAAAGTAATTCAAATAATTCATAATCCATACCTCTTCTAACCATATCAACAACAATATGTACATCAATTGTAGAAACTATGAGGTCATTGTTAGGGATACAAACTTTGTGATCGATGACCATAGTAGCATACCTTATTATCAGATCAACAATTGATCTCAACTCAATCTCTTACCCTTCAAGATTTTCACCAGTAACCTTAAATATCTCTTGCTCATCCATAGCCTTCTATTTGGGAACTGGTCTGGAGGAATGCAAACTAGTTACAACTCTGATAGCTTCTGTGGTAATCAAATGTTTCTCATCAATCCACAAAGATTCATCATGATTTCTACTTAAAACTATTTGATTATACTTCTTTTCAAATTCAAAAGAAGGGACTTTCCTCCAAATATCCAACTTTTTTCTCAACTAACACTCTATAAGCATCATGGATCTCTTCCAATTCACTTTCCCATAGCATGCTCAACTGAATTGGTGACATTTCGTATATCTTATTGTAAATAAATGCATAGATGTCTTCTATAGAAAACACTCTTGGAGGGATACGAGGGAATGAACCAATAGACTCTTTCGACGGATCCTTCATATATCTTCTCAAATTAACTTGCACTTTATCCACACTATTCACAACCTTTGAATTATCCATAGAAATAAAAGTGAAAGATAGTGCAAATAGGAATACCTCTATAAATGCCAACAAGAAATGTATAGATATCTTGCTTCCAGAGCTCAATTCAAATTCACTTTTCTTTTCTTCAAACCTTGAAACTTTTAATTTCTCTCTAAGCTTCCTTTGCACACTTCTCCAAAAATACATAAGCATTTTGAATTATCTAAATTTATTTCCTCCATTCCAAATGATTTTGTAATAAATGCTTCAATTTGTAGGTAGATTACCTTGAAAATTTTGTATGCCTCTATTCTTTCAAATTTTACAAACTTTATCCTTCACATATGCGACTAAGAAAATTCCTTAATTTTGTTACCACATTAACTATACTTCTATCATGATGTGACACAAGTATCGATGAGGGGTTTCATTAGATTTTCTGATAATTGCTCCCCCTTAGCCACTACTTAGAAATTGATGGGAGTATATGCACTGGAGATCGACATAGATAAGATTGATGATTCAACTTGCTTTCCTTCCTTTCTCCAAATCCTTTTCATTTCCTTTCTTGCTTCTTCCAAATCAATGATTTGATCATGCTTCTTCACTGGATTTTTTTTTCTTCTACTGTAGTTATTACCAGGGTGTTTCAGATTGTTGCACTTACAGCAAACAACATTCTTCTTTCCATTTTCTCTTTTATTCAACTTATCTTCATACAAACTAACTTTATATCTGATCTTCTTGCACTTAAGACATTTCTTAGAGAATGATAAAGAATCATTCATTTTACTTTTGTAGTCCTTTTCCTTATGACCAAATTTCTTGCAAGAATAACAAACACCATTGAAAAATAAATACCTTTTAGCATCATGTCATTTAATAGGAGTTCTTCTAGAATTGTTTCTTAGATCCTTGATTTTTCCATCTTTGCATTGATTCTTCTTACTAAAAGACTGCTTTGCTTTAGAACTTTGACCTTCCTCAAACCCTAAACCACTCTTATCCATTGTTGATCTCTAAGAAGTAATCAATTCATCAAGCATTTTCAAGCTTATCTTAAATTTTTCTTCAAAAATTCTTTCCTTTTCCAAATCAGATCTCAAGATTTCGGCTTTTTCATCAATCTTTATGCTTTCATCCATCTTTCTTTGAACTTCAATTTCCTAACGTTCTATAGTTCTTTTCTTTTCATCTAATTGTTGCAGCAAATTTCATCTGCCTTAACCAATAGATCACATGCTTCAACACTTTTTCTTTGTAAATTTTTAATATACTCATTCGCTTTCATCAACTTGTCCTTTAGATCTTCTATTTCTTCTGAATATCCAACAGAGACCACTTCCAGAGGAAAAAAAATTATTATATTCAAATTCTGAGACCTTGCTCAAGTTGTTAGGCTTCTTCCAAGGAACCAAGTTATAATACCAATTTTTGAACATTTGAAATACTAAGAGGGGGGGTGAATCAATATTCCATAAAACCATTCACATAAAATCCATCTAATCATTATCATAATTTTGATTGAATCAGCAAGAGAGAACATATAAATAGATCAATGCAACCACACACATGAACACCTAGATTTTTACGTGGAAAACCCAAAAAGGGAAAAACCATGGTGAGGGTTAACTCACAATATATTATATCTGGATACAAAATATTAAAATGATCACTGCCAAGACTCATTGTCCTTAAAAAGGATCACTACCTGAATATAAAAGATGGCTAACCACTAGGATACAAAGATAGTGGCTTATTTCCAAGAGATTGAACTGATAGGATACACCTTCAATGTACAAGGTTCAATTCCAATGAAGCTCAAAATATGAAGTATTGCCTCACACAATAGTCACTCAAAAAATCTGCTCTAATCCACAATTGATAAAGCATTTAGTCTCAGACCTTTCTTCCACACACACTTTTCTTCTCACTCACTCTCATGTATATTTATCCACTTCAAAAAACCTTATATATATATATACAAGTATATCTTAATCATCAATTATTTCAGCCTAATTAGATGAAAACAAAATAATCAAAAATCTTTTTGTCAGCACCATAAAACATTTTATCCATGTAGTCATTGCACCAAGTCAACTGACATCCATAAAACATAACTAATCTCCATAATGTATTACATACACTAAGTTGGTCAAGACTAGAACACAATTCTCCAAACCAACAAATAATCCTCAAAGCAAACACCTTTCAGATTTGAGAACACATTAATTTCCCATCACACCACCAACATAGAGACTATCAACCACAACCAAAACATAAGAATATTCACTTTAATAAAATTAAAAGTCTCCCACACAGTATGCCAAGCAAGGAACATAGTAGAATACAGAGTTGAACTTTGTCAGAGATAACTTTCTGCTCACAACCAAAAATGTCTCAAGATCCAGGATATAGTTTTTTGAATGAGTCACGATAACATGGTTAAGAGATTAGATTCATGTCAGATCTTGTGATTTTCGGACTCAAATACCAACACACTAATCCATCACAAAATGGAATTACCGACAAAGAACAACTTTCAATAAACCAAGTAGACTTCTCATAGAGTTATCACCATGTTGACATCAATGAAAACATAGGAACAACCAACACAAACCATCCATACTTCATGCTCATGTTGTAAGGTTCCATAATCCTAACACAGTTCACACACTGGTGGATACAACTTCCTCTGCACTCTCCAATAGAATTCTGAAATATTTGCTTCTTTCATCATTGTTCTTGGAACTTCTTGAACAATCTGATTCTTTTTTTCAACTACTCATTCTGCTAAGGAGTTCTAGGGGAAAATAAATGCCTCTTTATTCCATGATTCTCACAAAATATATTGAACTCATTGGAGGTGAACTCTCCATCTCTGTTTGATCTCAAATAATTGATTTTCATATCCATTTCATTCTCAACTATAACTTTAAATGCTTTAAACTTATCTAGGGCTTCTTATTTTTCTTTAAGAAAGGTAATCCATGTCATTCTAGAATAATCATCAATCAATAGCATGAAATACCTACCACCTTGAAGACTTCTTACTCTGGTGGGACCACAAATATTTGTATGCACCAATTCCAACAGCTTGGTAGAAGATATTTCTTTGGCTTTGAAACTTCTTCTTGCTTGTTTTCCAATTTGACATTCCTTACAAACAACATTGATAGGCTTTGTAATATTTGGTAGATATCTCATAGCTTGAGTTGAACTTATTCTTACTAGGCTATAAAAATTGATGCGACACATTCTTCTATTCCATAGCCAACTCTCATTGATTTGAGTCATGAAATAATAACGATCAACACCTTTGAGCTAATAGACATTTCCATCTGTCCTTCTTCCAACATCAATCATAGTTTTAAAGCCTTTTCTGATCTCACAACCATCATCCTGAAACATAAGATTGTACCCCTTGCTACACATGTTTCCAACACTAAAATGTTATGCCTTAAGCCCTTAACATAGTAAAAATCATTAGTATTATGCTTGCCATAAAAAATGATTGAACCTTTTCCACATATTTTAGTAGACGTATCATCACCAAATCTAACATGTCCTCCATCATATTTTTCAAGTTTAACAAACTTGCTCTTATCACATGTCATATGATTAGAGCATCCACTATTAATGATCCAATAGTTCTTCTCCTATCTAGTATGAAAAGTAGACACCAAAGTGCCTTTAGTTTTAGCAATTGCTTCCAAATCCCTTTCCTTCACACATCTCTCAGAGTTAGCAGAAATAGATTCATATTTTAAAGTCATGAACAAAAATTCATCATCATCATTATCTCCATAATCAAATTCATCATTAGATATACTTGCATCTTCTCTAACATAATAACTTTTCTTAATCATCTTACCTTTGTTCTCCCTATTTTTTTTGTTCAAAGCTCTATTTGGACATCTAGAAGCATAATGACATATCTTTCCACAACTAAAACATTTGAAAGGGAACTTACCACTATATTTTATAGTACCCTTTTTCACTCTCCTTACAAAGTTAGTTTCCACATCTTCAAGATCCTCTTGATGTGATTCCATAGTCTTCTCTGATTTGTCAGCCTTAAAAGCAGTCTCAAATTTTGCACTACTTGTTCCAAATTCTCTCATCTCAAAAGTAGTTAAAGAGCCATACAAATAATCTGGTATATTGATTCAAATTTTGTAATTCTTCAATAGCAGAAATTTTATGACTATAAGCTTTAGGAAGAGTTCTAAGTACCTTCTTTAACACTTCTTCTTTCAGTTCTCCACCAAGACCTCTAATGCCATTGACAACTTCATCCACCTTTTTCAAGTAGCTTGTGATATTTTCATCTCCAAAAATTTGCAAGGTCTCAAACATCATCTTAAAATTATTCATCTTACCTTGCTTGATTTTATCATCTCCTTCATAAATGCTTTCTAGCTTCACCCAAATTTCTCTAGCAGTTTTCAAATTCATATCTTTCACCAATTCAAAATTAGCAAGACTACTTAAGAGAGCATACCTTGCTTTACCATTATTTTCATAGGCCTTGATCTCATCATCAAGCCTCAAACCATTTGTAGGAGTAGTATATCCTCTTTCAATGGACCTCCAAATCTCAAATCCAAGAGAAACCAAAAGACCTTCCATCCTTGTCTTCCAAAATGCATAATTTGGTCCATCAAATATAAGAACATCTTTTTTGTGCACCATCCTAGATCTACCTCAAGCAATTAATATTTCTTCTAAGGAACCTTGTTTTGATACCAATTGTTGAATGCACAAGACAACTAATGGGGGGGTGAATTAGTTGTACCTTAAAACTTCAAAACCCTCACAAACCTTTAGATCCACATTAATCCAATTAACCCTTAATCTGTTAGAATGATTTATCATGAAAACAAATAATAGAATTAGAAACACATCAACACCATGCACAAACGAACACCACATTTATGTGGAAAATCCAAGATGGGAACAACCACTATGAGGATTAACTCATAATATCAACACCAAATACAATAGGGCTCACTATCGTAAGGCTCATTTCCCAAAGAAAGAAAGAATCATTTCCAAAGGCTCATGAATAGAATAGAAAAGAAGATAGAGAAGAGTGTTACAATGAGAAATATATCTCAAAGCAATAGAAAAATCCACCATAGCTTCACCAACACCGTCGTAGTCTTTATAAATAATTGTAGAAACCTTCTCCTCACTACATTAAGTAATCTAACATATGAAAGTTCATACTGCACTTCACAAGTTCGCACCCTAAAACTTTGTAATTCACATAATACTCATCCATATTATCATCCCTCAACACCTCAACTCATATTTATATCATCTTCAACCTTAAAAACATTCTCCAAGGTCGATTATGCACCCCAATCGTGCAAATTCAAATTAGGTCAGTACCAAAACATTCTCACAGTAGACAGGGATGAAGGTAGACCACAACACACCTTAGCTAGGACCTAAATCCACTCATACATGTCATGCCATGCTTCCATAAATATCAAAGCAACTTTGCAAATAGTGTAAACACCCAAGATCAGTTGAACCTGTGTTAGCACCATTAACACTTAAGTACACACTTCCTTAAACCCAAAGACAACTCATAGAAAACATATAACATTTGAACACAATCTAGAATATTCCACAAACACCTTGAAATCCAACAAATTCCTTTGCAACAACTTTTGTTGAAGAATGTACACACCCAATACACTCAAATAACTATGCCATACACTATAACTCAAGAAATTGACTTTGAAGGCACCAAACCATGAAAAAACTTCATCTGAAGAAAGATACACACTCTATCAACACCCTTCTAGATCCACAAGACCTGAAACCATTTTGTGAAGAAATACAGAGCAAGAACATTTCTCCCAAACACCTCTAGAATACACAGTTCACACATTGGTGAACACAATTTCCTCTACACAGCTATCCAACACATCAAATTTTGAATCAAACACCTCTGAACATATCCAAACTACACAAGTAGATCTTCAACCCAGAAGAACTGTGGAGACAAACTAGAACACTACTCTGCAACACTGAACACATTGCAATGCAATGTTTCCTCTTTTTATTCAATTTTCTAAAAAGCACTTGGAAACCAAGCACTAGAGACATATCATCAACATCTTCAGTACTTTTTCATTACTACCAAGCCAACTACAACATAACAACTCAACCGCATATCCATAAATAGAAGCTTATCAAAACAACACTAGATGTTGACACTGGTAGTTTACTAATGACATCATAATGATACTAATCAAAGAATCAACACCAACTCAATACCAACTGCATATCCTTACAATAAACTCCTTATATATTTGATACCAATGACAACACCAAAGCTTGTTGACATCAATGACAACACCAGTTTTCTCATACTTATAACACATTTGAGTCTTGTGTATATGATGGCACTGACAAAGTTTTTAAAAGTTACAAGCCACACCCACTATAAAAGAAAATAAGGTAATAGGACAATTCTATAATATATACAGCTATTGAAGGAGGGACAAATAAAATAAAAGAAAATAAGATAAGTGGTGGCTTAAGCAAAGTCAAATTTTAACAATAAAATCCCATCAATAAATATATAAGGAAGATGAAGGAGTTGGAACCTTGTGGAGAGAATACAAAAAGAAAATAATGAAATATAAATTGCAGATTTGGATACCAAGGGCTGCATAGGGGAGATGATAAGTAAAACATAAATATAAAATGAATTGATGTGTATGTAGAGAAAGTGACAAGGGCGACTGGAGAAAAATGAAGGAGAAAAAAAATGCAAGTCGTGCCATGGAGAGGATAGGTCGTGGAGTGGGAGGAGGAATCATGGCACAAAGGAATATGTATGAAAGGAGGTTTCATGGTTGAAAAACCAATAAACTCAAGCTATCACATGTGTGAACAAAGGAGAAAAAAGAAACAAGAAGAAGAAAAATAAATACAGATTGAAGTTGGAGAGGAAGAGTTTATGCCATATTTTGTGGTAGTATGGGAAAATAATAATAATAATGATGAAATGTCTCTTGTAGATAGAGCGAGCCACACCAGTTTCGGGAAAGAGTTGGGAATGTAATTAAAAATTAATAAGTCATAGGTAAAAGAGAAACAAAATTAAAAGGAGGCACCACACATAAACTAGTATTTGAATATAAATAGAAATTGGAAGAGGAATGCGATAGATCGTGCCATGAGTAAGAGGAATATGTGTAGATAAATAAAAATATGAGTTGCTTGAGAATTGTATGTATGTGAGGTTTCAATTGGTGGAAATAAAATAAATTTTCACTCAAATTTCTAATTGAACATTAATTTGACAAATGGAATTATCAAATTTAGTGTGTCGGTTGCATAATTGTGAAATTGTTCAAAAGTTTGGGTTTGTGAAAAAGACGAGTTTTTTTCATCATTTCTAACAATGTGAAAAAAATCAAAAAATTGTAAATTATGGCATGTAGAATAAATTTATGATAAACACTAAAATTACAATAAATCTCCTAATATTGATGTTAAAAAAGCTAAAATTTGGACTATAAATTTATTATATGATCCTTATAATTTAATTTAAAAAATTTATGAAAAATATTGTATTAATTTGTGAGATATAGGAAAATATTCAAATTAAGATTTCATCATCACCTTTGTCCAAATTGTAGCTCTATAATACTTGATATAATCCATACATATAATAATGGCAATAATATAATGTACAATAGAGATCAGAAATAACACAAGAGATGTTTGTAGGGTAAGATTCCTTAATATCCAATATATATATAAATAGAATAAACCTTTTAGGTATGGTAACACCATGCATTACTCCTTATGGAAGAATTCACTCAATACTATATCTTCAAGACAATCCAAACACATATTAGAATCTTCATATATCCCTCCAATGGTATCCACCTCCTTTAAATAGAACATCTTTTAATAACATAATGGAGGGGTAAACCACCCATCCTAATGTAGGCATATTCATTGCCTAATATATTAATAAGTTGTCCATATGAACCAATATAACTAACTAAAGGGATGTGTGCCACATTTACACATTTATATCTACCTAATTACATTATAACATCATATCCCTAGGTACATAACATAATCTAATCATTTTAAGCAATGTGGTGTTAATTTATTTTCTAAAAGTGTATTGATTAAAAAGATTTTAATCTTTATCAAAAGTGATAAAAAAAAATATGAAAGATAGCATGCATCATGAAGGTTCCATGGCCACTCCTAAACCCTAGTAGGAGCTACTACCTCTACACCCATATTAATATTTTTTAAACAAGAAAAACTTGGATGTTATTTTAGAATTGTGGAAGATGAAAAATGAATTAATTGTGATATAAATAAATGATAATAGGTAATTTATATAAACAAATTGTGTGAGATTAAATGAGTATATTTTTTATGTCATGTTGTGAGATATTTTATTATTTACTTTATGTACCTATTTGGAAATAGGTTCTTGAATGAATTTGTTGAGTGTTGAGTAATTACTTTTTTCGCTAGTGTGCCAATTGTAATATGTGTAAGTGAACCCATGTGCAAAATTTGAATTATATGTATACTTGTGTAATATTTGTGAGATGGTATTTACTCATATTTCTTCATATGTGATATTTTGGTTTGTGAAACTTATTATGTATAGTACTTTATTGGGGTCTAGTTACTCAATATGGATACTTTATATTGTGAATGGTGGAGATTCTTATGTGAAAAAATTTATTGACAATGTGAACCAATAAATATGATGGTGGATATTAATTTGTATAATTCTATGGCTATAGAAAATTATTTCATGGGCTCATAACTAGTGAATAGATATTGTATATTAATTTGTATAAGCCTATGGCTATAGAAAATTATTTTATGGGTTCATAATTAGTGAATAGTTAGGTAAAATATGTTTTTGGGTTATGTAAATGCTTTCATTATATTGTGTAAAATTTCCTATTTGTTGGAATCAAGGAACACTATGAGGGGGGGTGAATCGGTGTTTCACAATTTTTAACTTTATTAATCTGATCCTTAAAGTACTGATAACATTCAACCAAAATAAAGATACATGAACATAAGACAAATAACCACAACACCATAACACAAGGATTTTTACGTGGAAAGCCTGTTAGGGGAAAAACCACGGTGGAGATCAATCCACAATATTATCTGAGTATATTCAAAAAGAAATTTTACAAAAATGGGAATGCACTTGCATTCAGGCACACTGCCTAGAGCTCACTGCTCAAAAACTGAAAGGCTCACTGCCTTACAAAAGGTTGGATTACTTCCAAAGGATTTTCACTAAGAAAGTAGCATCTACAAATTCCTGATTATAGTTTCGGTTAGGCTCATCAATCAAATTTTGGACTTTTTGACTGATTCTTCTCTTCTACTCTATTCTGCTTCAACTCGCATAAAAAATACTTAATGCATAAGTGAAACTATGCATAATTTCTCTACAATCCTTCTAATATTCACAATACGCACTAACACACTTCGAACATACATCAAAATGATTTAATCGATCACTTATATATATCTGCTAGTAAGGATTTAATGCCTTCATGTTGACTTCAACAAAATAAGAAATATTTACAAATTGTCAGCTCAAATCATGAATAATATTCAATGCGCATCCACAAAAGTTAGCCACAACATAGTGAGGACCCAAATCAAAATGCCCAAACACAAAAATAATTGAGCAATAACTCCTCAAATATCTGTGGCACGCTACATTCACCAAGTTGGCCTTCATACACTAATGAACAAAAAATTATTCAACCGGATCTTCTAACTTACACTCAAATCAATACAAGGCACCAAGATTTATAGATAACACAGATCATGCATTGAACAATACTCCCTGAGATCCATAACACAAAATAATAATAGAAAATTTGTATATGAACTGAAGAACACAAATCTACCAGATGCTTTGTCTTGGCTTAATAGATAATCATTGATCTTCAATTTTCCTGTTGGTATGATCAAATGACAACATGCGGATTGACTTACTAACAAGGGTTTCCATAAATGACAACACCAGAAAACATGTACAGTGTCTCTTTCCAATAATCTCCCCCTTTGGAATTGATGGAAACACTTAGTGAAAAATGACTAAGTGTCGAATCAGTACCAACATAAATTACACTGCCAACCAAAACTCCAAAAAGATCTTCATCCATAGCTTAAATATACAACTCGCCCTTAGATGAATATACATTTTCACTATTCTATTCTCCCCCTTTAACATCAATGGAAAAGATGGGGAATCTGCATACAAAACTTCTACAAACAAACAAAAACTTCAAACTGCATATGTACAAACTTGTTTCAACAACTTACACAAACTTGAAAATATCTGCAAAATTGGTCTTTAACAAGTTCAAGCTTATGTCCCAACCCTTCTTGAGACTTTCCAGAATAGTCATGTGACCACAAAGTAAATAAGATTACATCTCTATAGATTCAAGGTTCACTGGATCACTGACCTCCATAACAACATTTGCTTCCTTCAATGCATTCAACATATTTTCCATCTTCGAACCAATTAGGCCTCTAAGTTCACAAGATCTTTCCACAACTCTGTCATTATCATGCTTCAAACTCTTTATCTTGTCAAGTAGGGATATAACTTGAACTTCTTGCTTTCCAACAGAAACAGTTAAAGGATCAAAGGCATTTTCTAAATAGCAACTAACTATTTCTCATGATCCTTAATCTTCTTCTCATTGTCCTTAGTAAGTTTAGACAAAGACAAACACTACTTATAGATCTTTCCACCTTCAGATAAAGCACTTTGAACATTCTTCACACAGGTAGCTAACATAGATTTATCATTAGCTATCATTATTTTCAACCTATTGAACCTTTTGTCATCAAATTCCTTTTGTACCTTGACCAAAGCTAACTTATCAAGTGACTCAAAATGAGTACTTATAGAATTAATAAGCTTCTTCAGCTCACCAGAGGAAGAACCGGATGGATCCTTAACATGAGTAGGCATGATCTTCTCAAAAATACCATATGCAAGACTCAATAACTCACTATCCTCAATGTGAGACTTTAGAATTTCTTTCCTAGCCTTAGCTTGTACAAATGATGCAACTTTCATTTTCTGAATTGGAGACAAAGTAGACAAATGAATAGGACCTTCTTCCAATTCAAGGTCAAATTCTTCTTGTTGCTCTTCCAAAAATTTCTTCACTACCTCTGAATTGTCTCTTGCTTCCATAGGAACTTCCTTAACTTCAAACTTCT
Source organism: Sequoia sempervirens (assembly GCA_007258455.2). NCBI lineage: Eukaryota > Viridiplantae > Streptophyta > Pinopsida > Cupressales > Cupressaceae > Sequoia > Sequoia sempervirens. Next base: position 539,108,176 of record VDFB02270651.1, on the reverse strand, counting down.
TTTCCTCAACCACTGTTTCCTCAGACAAAAATTTTTGCTTTCCTTTTGGAATTTCAACTTCTTCAATTGACATCTCCTTTTCTTCAATCGACATAGCTTTAGGAGCTTCAGTCTCCATAGGTACTTTTGTATCATGCACATCAGGAGGAATCTAAGTATCCTCAATTGTAACCTCTTCATTTACCAGACTAGATAAAATATCTTCAACATGCACTTCTTCATAGACAACATTAATTCTATTCTTTAATAAAACTTCCTTTAGAATTCTTTCAGTTTCTTTTGCTACCCCTTCAATCCTACCAATCATAATCTTGTTTACTCTTGTTTTGCTCTTGACTAGTTTTAAATAGAAAACAACATTTTCAAAAAGTAACGCTTGTGTTTTCACACATAATTTTTTTCTATAAAGGATAAAATTCTAATTTTTGGAACATAGATTCTCAACATCAATATCTAGGGCAATGATATTTTTTCATAATTTTTTGTTACATTTTTTTTAATTAATTTTTGAAGTCACTATAACTATAATTTGGACATAGATAATGGAGCAAAGAGGGAGCAAGAAGAGGAGTGAGGAGGAGGGGGGGGGGAATTTGAAATATGGGGATGATTTTGCAAAAGTGGATGGGTTATTGCTAGGCTAGTTGTTGGTGTCATGCTATGGGGTTGTTGTGGAGTGGTGTTTGCTTGTCTTTGGCCTAGGTTGCATTTATGTGTATTTGTTTGTGGCTTTCGTCCTTTTGGAAAGTTGTGGTTTGGTATTCGATATTGTCATTTTCCTACTATGGAGTTGTGCTTTGGGTTTGGTTACTGTAATCGCCTTGTGGGATTTTTTTGGGTGTGGGAATTGTATCTTCTTTTTTGTACTTTTTTGTGTTTAAATCTATTTTTTTTGTAGCAGAGGTGTTTCTTCTAGGTTTTATGGGTTTCTTTGCCCATGTTTCTTTGGAAAGCTTCTTGTTCTTTGGGGTTTTAGATTCAGAGTGTTGAGTGGGAAGACTTCTTTCTTCACTTGGGCTAATTCATAACAGCTCCATCTCAAGAGGTTTGTGCCTATTTCCTTATCTACTAATGAGACCATTTTGGACTAGTAGTTTTCCCTCCTTTTTGCTGCGGTTTTCTACCTCATTGTTGAAGGTGTCTCCTTTTTCCTCAATCCTTTTTCCCTCAAAGGTATTGTAGTTTCTTTTCCTTTGGCGCCTCTTTGATTTTATGGGATTTTCCCAAAGTTTGTCTTTTTGGCTAGGCTTTGTTTGGGTTGTTGGCTAGTTTTTCCAACAAGGTTTTTTGTTGTCCCAGTTATTCTTTGTGCCTAAGGGAGTCTTGGATTCCCTTTCTATTGATGACTTTTCCTCTTTTGAGGTGGATAATAAGTTGTTTAGTTCATTGGTTTCTCTTCTTTCACAAGTTCTTAAGGGTGTTGTTTCCACCCTTGGTTTGGATTTGACAGTGTTGCTTACTTTGTTCATTTTGAAGACCCTGATGATGCTAGTCCCCCTGGTTACTATGTTTATTATTTTTTTAGGAGTATTGTCTTTCTTTTGTGTCCTATAATTGGTGTCTCCTATTGAGGTGGAGACCTCTCCTTTTGAGGTGGAGATGAGTTTTGTTGGTGTGGTGGTTTGTTCATGCTTCTTCTATGAGTTTTCTCCAATGCAAATTCTATTAAGGAGAAGGCCATTCCTATGGAGGTGAAATGCAGATTGGCTGGAGATCCTTGGTAGTGGAAAATTGGGTGTCCATGGTTACTTCTCCTATAGAGGTGGAGAGGGGGAGTTGATGGGATCTATTTTTTCTATTCATTTGGTTTTCTGTGACTTGGTTGTTTCAGCCAGTGGTATGGAGAGTCGGGTGATGGTTCCACTTCTTCTTGTGGAAGGTGGTTTTCTATGGCTCAGTTATTGTTGTAATGAGCATATTGTTTTTTGTTTCCTAATTGTTTCAAGCTATCTTTGATTAGTTTGGTTGGGTTCAAGATCCCTCATTGATGCAGGAGCATCCAGTGGTGTAAGGGCAATCTTGCATCATTCCAAAATAGTGAAATTTTAATTTTCTCAATTTTTAGATGCTTTACATTTTTGGATACCCTTTTCATCATAA